>JAPYXV010002201.1:0-13354 GCA_028533065.1 Trachops cirrhosus
CAGGGCCCTCCTGCCGTGTTACCGCCGCCGGGGACGGTAAAGCAGGTCCTGCCGCATCCCCTCGATGTCGGGCTCCGTGTGCGTGTGATTTTCAGGCCGGCAGTCGGCCCGCAGTGCACGCCTGTACTGTAGTGTGTTGTCATAGGCAGACACGTGCGGATGAAGCCTGCGAGGGGGAGGGTGTGTTTTCCGCTCTCGCCGGTGCAGACACTGGTGCGGAGATGCTGAGTGGCCCGCACAGAGGCACGCGGCCAGTGAGAAGCAGCACTGAGCCTTGAACCCGCGCCGTCTGTCTGTCGGCCCCGGCGCTTCCTGAGCCGTGTGGAGGAGAGTCCCTTCACTTCCCTGCGCCCCTGAAGGAGGGACAGGCTGGCACTGTGTGGCCAGCTAGCTCACCGGGCTGCCGCCCTCACTCCACGCCCCGGGGGGGGCAACAGTGGGTGCCCCTCCCCCGCAGGTGCATTTGACTGTGATGCACGAGGGCGGGAGGAAAGGAAGAAGCTTCCAGCACTTGTGCCCTCCCTCCTACTTTATGTCAAGCAAAACAGGAAGGCTGGTGACGGGGGATGAAGACACAGGGACGGTCCCGTGGTTTAAGGAAGGAGGTGTGAACAATGTAACCGTGGGTGCGGTGTGCCATCTTTAGGGGCTGGACGAGAGTTCTCTGCACGCGTGGTTCCTCCAGACCAGTGGACGGAGAGCGAGGAGGGAGGCCCCGGCCTTCAGCCTCCGAGGCCTGCGGCCCCCCGTGGAGCTGGCCGGGCTCCTGAAGGGGGCCTCTGGGCTAGGTGCTCTGCGTAGACTGGATTCAGCACAACCCGTGGTGCTGGTGATGAAACCCCCCTTGGAAGGAGTCAAAGAAAACAGCCAGTGGCCTCCCCCTAAAGCCCCAGTTAACGGGGGACAGCAGATCTGTAAGAGGGTCAGCATAAGGCCCGGGCTAAGACCTCTCCCAGCCGCAAACCCAGAGTTTGCCGTGTGCTGGGGACTCACACGCACGTGTAGGAAGGGGCCCACAACACAGATGCAGGTGGGAGCTGACCGCGTGTGCTCTCGTGAGGAGCGATGTGGCCGAGGAAGGCCCTGGGCATCAGGAGCCAGGACCCCTGGTTTGAGGTCGCAGGTCTTCCGCCACGTGGCCTTGGGTCTTGGTGGCATGAGGTGACCTCTCTGGTCCTCCTTGACGTCACTCCCTACTTGGAGATCAGCACCATCTTCATCATCACCACCATCATCATCTCCCTGTCCGCCTGCTGCGAGGGTTCAGGGAGCTGGCGTGCAAAGAGGCGCTCTGTGAAGCCTCGTTACTATCCCACCCCCCGCCGCCCCGATTCCCATGGCCTCGTGGGCCCCTTTGGGTCGCCGGCAGCACCTAGCCTAGAGCCTTCCGCAGAACACTTGCTCCCTAACCGTGCACTGGATCGAATCCAACGGGGAATCTGGCGTCGGTGCTTCTGCTGGGAATGGAAAATGCGGAGTGTGTGTTACCGACCCAGTGAGAGGAAGCGTCTCCCGTTTTGGGATGGGAAGAGCACACCCCCTCCTGCCCCCAAACCCTGGGGCTGCAGACGAGGCCCGCCCCTCGCATCCTTCCCCAGACGAGGCTGGCTCAGGCAGTGGGGCACTGCCTGGCTGAGTCTCGAAGGAGGGCCAGCCGGCGTTTCTGGTCACTTCTGTGGGGCCTTGCCTCCCTGGGTGCCCCGAGGACAACAGGATAACACTGGGACGGAGGGAGGTTGAAACCTTTAATCATGGTCGTTTGTCTGTTTACTCGTCCATCTCCACGGAGTGATTCAAAGAGAAGGCCTTGGGCCTAGACGTGGTCCCTCGCTAGTTACGCAGAATCTGGCAATGGCAGATGCTTGCATGGCGGTGACATTCGTCGAAGAGGAGGACCCTGGAGCACAGAGAGGGGGTGTTTCTGGCCACAGCGCACCCGGCATGCTGCTGACAGTCACAGCTGATGCGGAGGGTCTCACGGGCCCGCTCACAGGCCACGCCCCCTTCTCCGTGCCCCATCCGGGCGCGAATCACACACTGCCAGGCGGCCTGGGCGCCATGTCAGGGGTTTTGTGCCCTTTCTTCCTGCGGCTCGCACAGCCGCTTGGCAGGCGGGCACGACGCATCCTCCTCGCTTCAGAGATGGGCTCACTGAGGCTCGGGATGGCAGGGGGCCTGTCCGAGGTCACGGTGCAGGTGCACAGTGTGGGGACTGGGGGCAGGACTGGAGTTGGGTGTGCCCTCTGCCTGCCCCGATCGATGATGGCCTTGCTCACTGGAAGCGATCTTTCTCGGACAATGTCACTTATTTGGGCCGACTCTCCCGCTGGCACATCACCATTGCCGGAGGGCCGGATAACCCCGCCAGTTCTCGCTGAGCCCGGGGAAGAGCAGAGGGCTCAGAGCCGAGATGCTTGGGCTCCAGCCGGCGTCTCCCTACCCAGGGAGAGCGAGGGCCGGGCTGTGGCGTCGAACCCTGCATTTACCAGTGTCTCCTTCTGTTCTCTCTCCCCTCCGGAAGGGTCTGATGGGTCCAGAAGGCAAGGAGGGACCTCCCGGTCTGCAAGGGCTCCGGGTAAGTAATTTGTCTTCCCTTCTGTGTCCGGCTCACCCATGCTGGCCCCATTCAGCAGCTGGGACCGAGGGAGGGAAGCCAGCTCGTGAGTGGAAAGGGGCGGATTGAAGGGTAGACTGAGTCCGTGGGACATGGCTCTGGACCTCCTGTGCATTCAGCCCTGTGTCAGGTCCCGGGGGAGGGGAGTGAGCTTGCCGTCTGCCCGAGTGTGAGCAGAGCCCCCGCAGAAGGAGGCCTGGTGCTGGGAGAACACGGACAAGGGGCGCCTGCCTGACCGACTCAACCTGGGAGCGGCCAGGCCTCCTGGGGGAGGTGGTGACACTGCAGCTGTGTCTTGAGGGAGGATGAGAAACCTGGGTGGTGGAGGGTAGAGAGCTGCGTGCAGGCTAGTAACGACTCTCAACGCCCACGCGGTCACCGAGCCTCACTCGGCCTGGTGGCACTCCACCGAACCCAACTTCGTCCCCCGTCTTGCCCACACTGGGTGTGCCTCACGTGTCCGATGGGGAGCTCAGCATCTGACTCGAAGTCCCGTGCTCTGAGGGGAATTGTGGGTTAAGGGGTCATATGATAGACGGGTGTGGAGGTGCCCTCCTTGGCGTCCCTGCAGGAGATGGGGACTGACCCTCGACTCTGCGTCCCAGCCCTCAGCAGGGAGCCTGGCGCAGGGGGGGCTCAAGTCCGCATTTGCTGGCCCCCAGCCCTTCCGTGTAGCACCTTCTCCCGGTTCACACAGCCCAGGGCACCATTGTGCAGGGGGAGTGAGCTCACTGCCCCCGAGGTTCAGGTCCGGAGGCCCGGTGACATTTGGCTGATGGGTGGAAACGGAAGTCACGGCCTCTGACAGAGGCTGCCTCCGCTTCCCTGCCAGGCAGATGGGCCAAGGCCAGGTGGCCCTCCCTTCTGTGCAGTGGGGGCGGCCTCGACTTTGCAGGGAGACGCAGCTGTCCCCTTCTCGGCAGCTGTGTGGTGCTGGGGGTCCCCGCATTGGTGCGAGCCCGCTGACTTCGTTACGGAGGGAGAACTGTTGTTGTCCCTATCAATCATGATGCTCCCCTTCTTTCTAAAAATAGAGCGACCCCCAAGTGCCTCCTCATTTGCCCGCCTGTGTCAGCCGCCTTAAGAACATATTTTAAAAAGCAGAATCTCCCTGCGAAGGTGCGCAGCTCACAGAAGGCTGGAAGGAGATCGTGGACGATCAGCAGGCTCTGGGCCAGGAAATTGTTGCTGCTTGCGTTTCTCGCTTCATTCTCACCGGGATCTTATTGCGGGGGGTGGTGGCAGTTTTAAACCCCTTCTGCAAATGAGAAGACCAAGACCTAGAGGTGTGAATCAACGTACCCTTGTCCCATGGATTATAAATGGTGGGCAAGGGTTCACACCCAGGTCTGCCTGGCTCCGAACCTGTGCTGTCTTTGCTGCAGGGTGTGTGTGTGTGTCCATGTGACCGCAGAGTCCTGAAATGGACATGAGCCATTGTGCAGCCGATGCCATGGACCCCTCGGTGGGCAGCAGAGTCTGTTCTGTGGGACGGACCGAAGACCCTTGGCTCTCATCACGGGCCACCGCCCTTGGAGCCGAGGGTCTCCTGCTGCCGAAAGCATCCAGGCGCCTCGGCTCTGCCTCCAGTGCGCTCAGGGAGAGGGACGTGGGCGGTCTGTTGTCAGTGGCAGCCTGGGTTGGGTTTGCTTCACTTTGTAATTTTTCAAGCCTTCTTTCCTGCCTTTTCCTGCGCTGCCAGATGGTAACGGCATCGTTTGGATCGCAGGCTACTGTTTGATTCGTTTCGTGGCGTGAGGCCAGGGTTCATGTGAGGACAGCACCTGGTTTCGGCGCTCACGGGTAGAACATAATCACGTTTGACATTTGGAGGCGCGGAGAACCGGGGCTGAGCGGGAGACCGCAGGGCCCACGTGAGAATCCCTTGCACAAGCAGTGCTTCTCACTGTGCCTGGCCCTAACGCGGCCACGTTCACGCGCCCTGGCTGGGGAGGAACGCTGTTCTGGATCGGTGGGCCCCCTTCTCCGTGGCAGACGGGCAGCGTGGGGGGCGTATCGGCATCCTGACACTCAGAACGGCTTGAATTGTCTGCCCTCGCGGTAAAAGGCAAGCACTTACCCAGACACGGTGTTGGGGAGCAAGAAAAACAACAGGCGGGCTTGTTGTTAGTGAAATGGTCTGTATTGCTGCAAAACTTTGCACTTTGCAAATCCCCACAGCCAGTAATACACCCAAATGCAGAGGTTACGTAACACGGCTACGTTCAGCGGTAGAAGGTAGAGCTAGCTACCTTCTTCACCACCATCATCATCACCACCACTACCGTCACCACCATCAACACCACCTCCACCACCACCACCACCACTGTTACCACCACTACCATCATTCCACCACCACCACCACCATCACCACCACTACCATCATTCCACCATCACCACCACCACTATGGTCACCACCACCATCACCACCGCCACCACCACTACCGTCACCACCACTACCATCATCCCACCATTACTACCACTACCACCATCACCATCACCACCACCACCATCACCACCACCATCACCATCACCACCACCACCACCACCACTACCGTCACCACCACTACCATCATTCCACCATTACCACCACCACCATCGTGGTCACCACCACCACCACCATCACCACCACCGCCACCACCATCACCTCCACCACCATCACTACCACCATCATCTCCACCATCACTACCACTACCACCATTACCACCATCTCCACCACCACCATCACCACCACCATCACCACCAGTACTGTCACCACCATCAACACCACCTCCACCACCATCACCTCCACCACTACCGTCACCACCACTACTGTCACCATCACTACCATCATTCCACCATTACCACCACCGCCGTCACCGTTGTGCTCACCACCACCCCATTACTGCCCTACATTCCTCACTGTCAGGCCCTGTGCTCAGCACTGAGGGAGCGTTATCTCTCTAACCCCCACCGCGCTGCTAGGAGGCAGCCGTTGTGAAGCCAGATCTGTTGGACACGTGGTCTCACCCACGATGGGGACTCAGAGGAGCTGGGATCCTGCTGTTTTCATTTCTTCATTATCACCGCCACCATCTTCCTCCTCCTTCTCATAATTATCTGTTACATTTGCATGATGCTTTATTATGCTTTATAAATCACTTCCTCAAATACTGAATTATGTCTTCCACGACTCTCTTTTCAGATAATGACAATGATTATAATTTTCTGCATGAGAAGACTAACACTCAGCGAGTGCGTGGCGCCCTCCCCACCTGCCTTAGATTTAGGGCTCCTTTCTTTGTCCCGACCTGCGGAGGACAGGGTGGGGAGAGAGCGCGGTGAACTCCTTCCGTGGCGGTCAGCGGCCAAGCCCTCGTGGCCGCCTGCTGAGCGCCTCTGCCCCGTCCCTGGCAGGTCTAACTCTCTGGCTCTCAGAAGCGAGGGGGGATTTCTGTCTCAGGTTTGTGTTTGTCATGTTTTGCTATTATTCCTCCTGATGGCTGGGGCTTCCTGAAGAGGTGGCACTGGGCTGGGGTGTGACTATGATAAGTGAGCTGGAGGGAGGGGTTCCCGACAGAGGCAGCAGTGCGGGCAGAGTCGGGGGGCCAGAGTTTGGGGGCCAGTCCGTGCAGGGGGCCGGAGCTGCTGCTGCGGGGAGGAGAGCGTGGGCCGGGGCCCTGAAGGCGTGCTGGAGTTGTGCCGGTGGTTCCTAGCTAGAACTGCTCGGAGGGTGTGTCTTCTAGACAGGAGAGCCCCAAATCTGTGAGAGGTGGATGTTGACACGGACCGTGTTTCTCTAGTCCTTCCGGAAGGGTCACCTGCTAGCAGAGGCTGGCCCAGGGAAGTCCGGAGGGGAAGGACTGGGCGTGGGAGCGGGGCCCGAGCCCACGGCTGTGGCTGCAGGCCTGGCACATGTGTGTATGTGTGGGGCATGTAATGTGTGTGGGGTGTGTATACGGGTGGGGGTGTGTGTACGTGTGTGAGGTGGGTGCGTGAGTGCAGCTCGCCTACACGTGAAATGTCCCTGAACGATGTGGCATCTGGTAGCATTAGCCACCTTCACGGAAAGGAGCTGTGTGGCTGAGGACGGGACGAGGAGGACATTTCCCAGGCACCCCTCTCTGGTCCCCTGGAATTTGGGGCCCAAAGTCACCGAGGGAGCAGGGCTGGGAAGCCGAGCTGGGCTCCCGACCCAGCAGCTGAGCCTGGTCCCCGTCCCGCCTCGCTGCAGTGCCCCCGGGGGGCTGTCTGCCGTCGAGATGGGGAAACAGAGCCCCCAATTTCCACAGAGACTTGGCTGAGGGCGCCGCCAGCCTGCCTGCTAACGTCGCCTTCTTTTTCTGCACGCAGGGCAAGAAGGGCGACGAGGGCCTGCCCGGAACGCCGGGGTCGCCGGGGCCACAGGTAACCGCTGTCCCCAGCTCCCTCCCGCAGGAGCGCTGCTCTGTTTGTCTCTGTGGGTGAGCGGGTAGCGTCCCCAGGTCGGTCACCAGAATCTTGTGCGGCCGCCTCCTCAGAAGGCCACTCATCCTCCCGTTGTCCTGGCCGCCCGCCCGCCACCTGTCCACTCCTGTGTGGGGAGGATGCCCACTGTCGGCTCTCCTGGAGGAAGGAAGGGCCAGGGGAGGGCCGACAAGCAGTGCCTGGGGGTGTGAGACAGGGAGAGGGCGGGGACGAGGGTGGGGAACTGGGACCGGTGACCAGGGAAGCACAGTGAGCAGCGAGCCTCGAGCCAGGCTGAGGAGGGGGCCACGACCCCCCCTCGGCAGGGCCGGTCAGCGGCGTGTATGCGGGCTGGACAGGCCCTCGGTGACGGGGAGTTTACAGCACCGGCCGGTGCTGGGGTGCAGCCAGACCATGATTTCAGAGTTGGGAGGGGCTTGGCCGAGGGGCCGGAACACTCGAAAGGGCAGTCACTGTAGGAGGGCCGAGGGACTCCCATTCTGCCGTCTGACATCTGCCACACCGTGACGCTGGCCCCCTGCAGGCCTCGGTGTCCCCATGTGTAAGACGAGGGGGGCGGGGCTCCAATCACAGAGACCTCCCTCTTCCCCTAACCCTCACCCCTCTTTCAGACTCCGCTCCCGTGCAGGTCCTCTGGCCCCGTGCTTGGCTCTGCTCCCTGCGCCCCTCCCTCCCACAGGTGCTATCAGGGGACAGACCGAAGCCCCTCGAATGGTCGGGAACACGGCCTGGCCAGGGGCCAGCCCTAGAGGGCTAGGTGGGCTTGCGGGCCTGGGGCTCCATGGAGCAGCCACTGCGGGGGGGCCGTCAGGGGCGTGCCCAGGGGGCCGCAGCGTGAGGGGAGGACTCACCTGCTGAACCGCTTCCCCCCAAAAGCAGCCATTTCCCGGCCACACGGGGAGTATGGCTGCCGTGCTAATTTGTGGGAGTCATTTCATGCATCTTCAAATTCTCCGGCTTCGTAAATCTGTTCCAATTAGAACCAGGTGGCTATTAGGAACAACTATTTGCCATTCATTTATTGGTGATAATTAGGTTAATTGGTCATTTATGCATCATTATGATTCCTAATCACATTAAATAGCTGTTGGGTCACTCACACTAGGAAGATCAAATATTGTTTCATTAGTAATTCGACTGACTAATTAATAAGTAGAGTCATTCATTACTTAGCTGTTTTCATTAGTAATAATTAAAACAGTCATTATTTTGTTAACATTTAGGTCTATTGGCGAATTTGTCACTCTCATTAATAGATTAATTGGCTATCTAAGTATGTTAATAAGAGGGTGAAGTCACATTTGGGAAAGTCACCCACATGCTGGGTCAGCTCGAGTCCCTTTGCTAATACCGACTGCAGTGATGGGGGCACCCCCACCTCTGGGGGGACCGAGGCGCTGGGAGGTGACAGGGCAGGCGACCCAGGCCGCCTTAAACCGGACTTTTCCTCTCCTCATGCCGTCACTGCTGGCTCTAACAGTGCTATTAATAGTCCAGCCCTTTTAGTTTAAAATAGCCTTCTAATTTATCTTCTTTGATTCGAATGCTGATCTAGCAGACAGGGCATTTTGTCTGTGGTCAGGAACCCTGCGCCTGTCCCCTCCAGGCCGCCTGTCTCCCACACCTGTTGTCAATTTGTCCATCTCGGCGATCGATTGAAAGCTCTTGCCCGAGGACCGCGAACGTGAGCCCATCTGTCGGCCCACGCTCTGCTCTGTTTCCTTGGTGCAGCTGTTTTTGTTGGTGTCCAATGCTCCAAATAGTTGCCAAAACGGATTTTTTAAAAGAAAAAAGAATATGCCTCCGAGTCTGGCTTTCCCAGGTACCTCCCGGAAATTGCAGTAGCCTGCGCTTGCCCACGTGTTGGGGGCCTCCCAGGCTCTGCTCCGTCTGAGGGCTGCGGGGGCTGGGCAGGGCTGAGGTCCAGCCGGAATGGCACAGGTGGTGGCCATCAGAAGGCACGGTGGCCCTGGGAGCAGGGGCCGGAGGGTGCCGGGAGGCCACGTGGCTGCAATCGCATCTTGATTGCTGTTCGCTCTGCCCCCACGCGCTTCTGGTTCCATTTGCCCCCTGGATTTGCAAGAAGCTCCCCATTACTTGCAAAGGGCTCTGCAGGCAGCTCTGTGTGCCCTGTGACCCCGGCGGGGGGCGGTTTCCCCGCCCACAGCTGTCTGCACCTGCTGCCAGCGGCTGCCCCTCTGTAAAAGGCCACTGCACTGGTTCGGTTAACCGCTGTGCGGGAGTCTGCTCTCGTTCCTGAGCTCTCGGCGTCCAACGAGCAGACTGCCACCAGCTCCCCACCGCGCGTGCAGCCAGGAGCCAGCGCCTGGGGGTGACAGAGGAGGCGGACTCCCTCTTCCAGCCCGTGGTCACCCCGGGGGGCCCATTCCACCTTGTGTGTGGACAGTCTTCTGTCCACAGGGCGTGGAGTGGGCCCTGACCGGCGGGGGTGAGACCAGGTCCCCAGGCCGTGCAGTGCAGATGCTTCATGAAGGGGAGGCCCGGGGTGGGGAGGGAGGAGGGACCAGGGCCATCACCTCTGACTGGCAGCTTGTCCCATGTCAGCTTGTTTTCCTCCAGTCCCAGCTCCTCCTCGGCATGAGCACTAACAACTGTAGTGCTTGTAGAATTATCTGGTTAGGCTGGTACATGGAGTTGGTCTAGCCGGGTAATTCCCGGGCCTGGTGGCTCTCCACTCCTCCCTGGGGAGTGTTTCCAAAGTCCCTGCCCCCAGATGTGTCCCCGACCCGTGTCTCAGAGACTGAACAGGGGCCCGTGCACCTGTGCTTATGACGAGCTCTGCAGGTGATTCCTCAGGCACCCGACCCCTGGGGACCCTCGTCAGAGGATGGCTGTGTGACCTCAGGAGGGGCCCTTGCCCTCTCTGGGCACCGGTCCCATCATTGCCCCACAGGGAGGTTTAGTTTCCAGGAGATGATGACTAGAGAGCATGCCCCCTAACTGGCTGTGGAACCCTAGAGCCCGCCGGCGGAGGCAGCCCACAGGAGTTCGCAGGGGATGGAAGGGAAAGGGGAGTGAGGCCAGCACGTGGAGCTGCCCGGGTGGCCGTCTCCTGGACCGGTCTCTGTGGAGCGGGCAGGGGCCTCGGATGAGCTCTGTGGCTGGGCTGCGAGGGCCTCAGAGGTCAGCTTGCAGTAAAGACAGTGCCTGGGACATCCCTCTGGAAGGGGGGTCCTGCTGCTTGGCCAGGAGAGGGGAGCAGAGCCGCGCTGGAGCAGTGTGTGGGTGCCGCACGGCTGAGTGACAATGGGGGTGAGACTGGGCGCCTTCTTTGGTGCCCGCCGCCCCCTCGTCCACTGGGGGACTCTGCATGCCCACTGTCCAGCTCCGTCTGGCTCCTCGGTGGCTGCAGCTCAAAGCAGATGTGTTTGGACAAAAGTAGATGCTGCCCCCAAAGACCTCCCAGGACTGAGTGGGCTGCAGAGAGTCAGGTCCAGAGCCACCAGAAAGCTCTGGTCCCTTTCGGTGCCTGTTGTGGGCTTGTGCGTGCCCCAGAGAGAGAAAGGGAACTGTCTGCGGAAGCCGCAGCCTTTGCCATTTTTAAGTATTTACCGCCCTCTGGTGGCGATGGGATAGAATTCTCCCTGAAGGCGCAGCCCTCCCCTCAGCGTGCGGTTGAGCTCCGCTGGCTGGTCAAACAGGGACTGACAGAGCGCCTGCTCTGTGCAGAGCCCTGGGGTGGGCGCTTGTGAAGCGAGGTGCAGGGCGAGCCGGGGGTGGGGGGGGGTGGGGGGGTGGGGCTCTGCCTCCCAGGGCCCCTGGGTCAGATGAGCGCAGCCTCGTCGGCCTTGGGCATGGGGGAGGGTGTGAGGCATTGTTCCGCCCCGGGGACTGGGCGCCCCCCCACAGAGGTGCGGGCGCTGGGAGGACCCTGAGCAGCTGAGGCCGGAGCTCGGTCTCCTGGAACCTGCGTGAGGCCTGTGACCGCGGGTTCCCGTCCGTCCTTCGCCCTGGTGACTCGGCGCTGATCGTGTTTGGGGACCACCGTGCTGGAGGGTCTTTGTTAATCGCTGGATCAACCCACTGAGTGTGTGCACACACGTGCTCACACCTGTGTATCTATTTTAAACACTCACATAGTTAAAATACAGCACAGAACAGATATCATAACGGTTCCATTCCCATCCCCCCAAGATGACGCAGTAACACTTGGTAGACTTGACTTTAGATCTTTTCTTTTTGCCTGTACTGTTTGCTTAAAAAAATAAGTCATTACAAATGAAGCTGAAGCCCCACCCTGTCACTGGGTCCCCTCCCCTCCTCTTCTCTGTAAGGACAGCGCCCCTGGGAGGCTGCTGCATGCATGTCCATAACCCGCTCTGCACTCTTTCTTCACAGGGCCCCCCAGGACCACCTGGTGTCCCCGGCCCCCCTGGACCTGGAGGCCCCCCGGTAAGACTGGCTGTGCTCTTCCTGGGCACGTAGGCGGAGGTTCGGTGGCTGTGGGTGTCAGGAGCATCTTTGTGTGTGTCCACCCCCTCCCCACACATGAGGCCTACTTACAGCCGCCCTGCCTCCTGCCCTCTTGCCCTTGACCCTCTTGGAGGGGAAGTACCCCTTGGGCCTTGTTGGAGGAGACATGTTCCCCCAGGTTTGCCTGCTGGGGTGTCTGCTAACAGTGTGGGACAAGAGGGCTAGCGTAGGTGTTGGTCACCTCATCCCCTCCCCGACCTCAGGTGCAGCTGGGGACTTCTTGCTGGGGCAGTGGAGGGGAGAGCGCTGGGGGTGGACCCAGCAATCGTTGTGGGCGGTGCCACCTGTCCCACCAGCGGGCCCAAGGAGACCCGACGTGCCCTAGGCTTGCCCGCTTGAGCGGTGTGGCAGCTCCGCTTTCCACAGTGGCCAGACCAAGGATGACCAGACGCCCCCAGGGTACAGCCACCCCTGGGTGTCCTCATTGCAGCCAGGGGCCTGGGCCTGGCCTGGAAGGTGGGTGGGCAGGACCTCTGAAGTGGTCGGACTGACGGCCGTGTGTGCTTCCCTTCCCAGGGGTTACCTGGAGAGATCGGCTTCCCAGGAAAGCCCGGGCACCCCGGGCAGGCGGTGAGCATCCCTGCCCCTCTCTCCCCGTGTCCCGTTGCTCCGTGCCAGGAGTGAGGGCTGCTTCCGGACGGAGCTGGGACTCTGGTGCCCTTTCCTCCCCGGCATCGGCGTCCAGGACAGATGGCAGGCATGGTCAGACACCTGAGGCCCTGACGTGGACCACCCCAACCTCACGGTGGCCTGGAGAGGCCTGGCGGTGCGGGAAGGGTTTCCTGATGAGGGCTCTTCTGGCGGGCCAGCGGGTGGGAGCCAGGCTGGGGGACGCCTGCAGCCCCGGGCCCTGGAAGGGCCAGACCCCAGAGAAAGGGGGTGGAGGCGAGTCAAGTCAGGCAGCGCGTGGCGGTTGGGCCCCGGGCCGAGGACCACAGAGCGCTGGTGCTGTGGTTCCGGCACCAGTGCCCATGCAGCTCCGGGCTGGAAACTGCCCAGCACGAGCCTTCCCCACGCGCCTCTCACTTCTGTCTGCCTTTTCCCCTCCTGCTCAGGGGCCGCCCGGCAAGGACGGGCTGAACGGTCTCCCAGGACCACCAGGACCCAAGGTAGGCGTCCTCGGGGTGATGCGGGTTTGGGAGCCCAAAACGCAAGAAGAAAAGAGTTCTTGATTGTGGGGGAATTCTAAAATAAGTGGATTGCAAAGCCCCGGATCGGGGACTCGTAAGTGTTGGATTTACGAGGTCAGGTGTGGGCAGTTCTTCATGTCCCCAGAGATGACCGGGGAAGGGCTTGGAAGCTGTGGGCTTTAAAACTGTTGTTAGAAATGTGTCTATGTTATTTGCAAGGAGGAAAAACTTTCGGGGACTCTTACTAACATAGTCAGAGACTTCAATTTTAAAAATATTCCAGTGGGAATCATTATAGTAGGATCATGAAGAAAAGAATCAGCGGTTAAAAATTGTAAAATTGGGAAGCACATTCACGGTTTTCAAACCGTGGACAAACCCAGCACAGATTTTAGAGAAATGAACTTAATTACTTTAATAGCAAACGTAAGCCCGGTATGCAGGTCAACAGCCCTGAAAAGGCAGCTTTTGAATATTAGGAGAAAATTCACCATCCGCCTCCCTAAGCAGACTTAGAAACTCAATTTTTTAGTGACAAAGTAAGTGTGGATCTAACCTAATTCTGCAGCGTATACACATTCCCCCTCCTTCCCTCTGACACGGTGAGGCAGACGGTGGGGCTCACTGCATGCTTTGTGCTCTGGAACGTTCGTGTGGTGTCTCTCTCTCT
>JAPYXV010002202.1:0-13354 GCA_028533065.1 Trachops cirrhosus
ATGCCGTTGGAGCCCCACCCAGATCCCCTTTCCCCACTGATGCATTTATCCCCTGGAGGCAGCAGAATTTGGCTGCTAACATCATGCCTACACCCTTCTCTGGAAAACTATCCACAGCCAATGGAGCCCACCTTACGTGGAGATGCCTAGGATGCCATTCTCGCTTTGGGAGGTGGGGTATAGCAGGACAAACTCTGAGGTATAGTTTATGCTCCAGAGCCCCCCCTGCCAAGATCACTTACACTATAGAAGTAGTGTCCTGTCTGGGTGGCTTAGTTGGTTGGAGCATTGTCCTGTGCACCAAAGAGTTGCAGGTTCAATTCCTAGTCAGGGCACATAACTAGGTTGTGGGTTCCCTGCATACAGGAGGCAACCAATAAATGTTTCTCACATCGATGTTTCTCTCTCTCTCTCCCTCCCTCTCTCCTTCTCTCTCTCTCTCTCTCTCTCTCTCTCTCTGAAATTAATAAACATGTACTTGGGTGAAGGTTAAAAATAATAATAATAATAAAATAAAAATAAACCTACAGAGGAGAGAATTTATTCCAGGAAAGAACCACAAAGCAAAGGTCAGAGCCCAGCAAAAGGAAACTTGATGGTACTTTCTAGGAAAATTGTGGGACATTCATACATCATTTAGAAGTAGTCAGACAAGGTGAATAAGATCAATTCCAATGCTGATATCTACTCTTTGTATAATGGAAATTATTTGAATTAAAATGTATATTTAAAATGATAGGTGTTGCCAAATCTTGCAAGGTTTTTGTTATGGTCTTATATCACTTTGTGGGTTGCTAACTTTTGGTAGAATTGGTTACAGTGAACCTGTCATCAGATTAGAAAAACAGTTAAGAAAAATGCCAAAACCTTAAGAATTCCTCTTGATTGTAAAATTATGGATGAGTTCTTGTTGCTGTTGCTGCATCTTTATACATTTCTGCATGTCCCAGCTTTCCCGCAAGAAGCATTTACCATCTTATGATAAATCTAAAGAAAACTATTGCTACAATATTCATAATTCTTAAAACAAACACTAAGGAAGATGCTGGGTAACAGTTAAATTAAAAGGAAAGAATCTTCATTGAGCAAACTTAGCCTTCTCCAATGGCACATTTATGAAGAAGCTAATTCAGCCCCAAATGCATTGCCTCTCAAAATTTGCAGAGAATGGCAATGACCAAGTCAGCATTAAAATCCAAAGAGCTGTATCTCTTTGGTCTATGCCCAAGCAACCTTATCTTGATGAGAGTACAGAGGCATAAATATTCCTTTAGAAAACCTTAGCAAGGGCCAGAGACAGGCATGGAGGGTTTTACTTCATCCCAGAAACACATCTTCAATGAGCTAAATCAAGCAAGAAGTGGTATCTGTGTGCAAAGAACACACAACCTTATCTGCAGGCTAGTTACTGAGAGTACCTAGAAAAGAAATTGGATTGGAGCAACAAAACAACTGAAGCTCACAATAAAGGAGGAATGAGAGAGTTTGAAATGATGTATTTCTCAGATAAAAAGCTATAGAGTTAGAATGTTGCCTGGCCCATGGGGTGAAAGAAATCCCTCACGGACTTGGGAATCATCATCAAGATTAATGCCAACTCACGTGGAGAGCATGAGGCATCATTTGGAAGATGGAAGCATCAATGTGAAATGCCTGAATGAGCCTAAAAGGTAGCAAAACAATGCCTGGAAACAAGAAGACAATCAGCCAGTCAAGATGGAGGTGTAGGCAGACATGTCTCACATCCTTGCACAACCATAAGAAGCATTACAACTAACTTCAAAACAATAAACACCCAGAACGGCCAGAAAATTGAACTGTATGGAAGTCTGACAACAAAGGATTTGAAAAAGATCAATTCATGAAGATGAATAGGAGGGGTGGAGAAGGGAAGCCAGGGTGATGAGGATATGGTGTGGCAATGGTAAGGCGGTGGCAACCCAAAAGCGGCAGCTGGCCAGTAGAAGGGGCAATCCAATGTTAGGGATACCTGGGAAGTGAGCCCCAGGCCAGACCACACAGCCCAGGATTCCAGCACCAGGAAAATAAAGTCTCATAACTCCTGGTAGTAAAAACCAGTAGGGGTTGGGGCAGCAGAAGGAACTGTGTGTCTCTCAGTAGAGCATGTTTAAAGGGCTGCATTGGGGTGACTGGAAGTGGGGTGAGTGCTGAACAAGCATCCAGCAGTCAGGCAGTAGCATTGCCCCCCCCCGACCCCTCCGCCACTTACAGAGCCAAAAAGCACTGAAGTGGGCTGCCCTATTCTGCTGATTACCTAAGGCTCTGCCCCTTACCATGTAACAGGTGCACCAAGGCAGGGAGTCAAAGCAGCTTTACCTAATACATGGAAATAAACACAGGGAGGTTCAGGAGAAAAAGAAATATGGCTTAAGTGAAAAAAAAAAAAAAAAACAGAACAAAACCCCAGTAACAGAAGAACTAAGCAAAATGGAGAGAGCCAACCTATCAGACGCAGAGTTTAAAACACTGGTGATAAGGATGCTTAGAGATCTCACTGAGTACAGCAAATGCATAAGGGAAGACATGAAACCTACACTAAGTGAAATAAAGAAAAATCCACAGGCAACCAATAGTGAAGGGAAGGAAGTCATGGTTCAAATCAATGATTTGGAACATAAGGAAAAAATAAATATTCAACCAGAACAGAAAGAAGGAACAAGAATTTAAAAAAATGAGGATAGTATAAGAAGACTCTGGGACATCTCCAAACATGCCAACATCTGAATCATAGGGATGCCAGAAGGAACAGAGGAAGAGCAAAAAATTGAAAACTAATTTGAAAAAACAATGAAAGAAAATTTCCCTAACTTGACAAAGGAAATAGACATAAGTCCAGGAAGCACAGAGTCCAAAACAAGTTGGATCCAAAGAGGGCAACACCAAAATACATCATAATTAAAATGACAAAGATTAAAGATAAAGAGAAATTCTTAAAAAAGGCAAGAGAAAAACAGACACTAACCTGCCAAGGAGTTCCCATAAGATTATCAGCTGATTTCTCAAAAGAAACTTTACAGACAAGAAGGGGCTGGCAAGAAGTATTCAAAGTGATGAAAACAAGGACCTACAACCAAGATTACTCTATTCAGCAAAGCTGTCATTAAGAATGGAAGGGCAGATAAAGTACTTCCCAGACAAGTTAAAGCTAATGGAGTTCATCATCATCACCAAGCCATATATGAAATGTTAAAAAGACTTATTTAAGAAAAAGAAGATGATCAAAACTATGAACAGTAAAGTGACAACAAACTAACAACTATCAACAACTGAATCTGAAAAACAAAAACAAAAACTAAGCGAACAACCAGAACAGGAACAGAATCACAGAAATGGAGATCACATGGAGGGTTATCAGCAGGGAGTGGGAAGGAAGAGAATGGGGGGAAAGGTACAGGGATTAAGATGCATAGTTGGTGGGTACTAAATAGGGGGATGTTAAGAGTAGTATAAGAAATGGAAAAGCTAAATAATGTATATGCATGACCCATAAACATGAACTAAGTTGGGGGATTGCTAGAGTGAAGGGGGATATGAGGAAGAAGGGGCAAAAGAGGGAAAATTGGGACAACTGAAATAGCATAATCAATAAAATATACAAAATTTAAAAAGAAGACAATGGAAGGGCCCTGTGATCATTCAAAGTGAACATGTGGAGAAAGCAAAGGTCAGTAGAGATGGGAAGAGCTGGCAGTGGGACAAGCTGGATGAAGAATGAAAGGAGCATAGGGGCAGAGGAAAAAGAATAGCAAATGAAGAGGTCACCATACCATGAAGGGACTCATCCACTTGGTCAAAATTCTTAAAGATAAAGAAGAAATTATCTGCCAGTTTTGAGCTCTGTAATTGTGATATTCTTCACTAAGGTCTTAGCTTTCAACAGGGAACCTCAGATCAGCACACTTCAATATAGATAACCAAAAAACTTTTTGAAATAAAATAAATCAATAGATTCAGACCATATGTCTGAGTTGTAAACCAAAAAAAAAAGTATTCAGGGAGACATTAGCTTAGAAACACATGTTAGCAATCTAATGGGTTTTCTAAGACAGAAAAAGGGTCACACAAGGGTTTGGGCTTGGTCACTATGGAATTGCCCTATCCTGAGCATCCAAACCAGTGGAAAATCTTTAAAAACCATATTAAAGGAATTCCAACTCTATAGAGAGGGCTGGAAAAGAGTTCTGTGAATGGAAGACAGAAAGCAAAGGGAGAATTCATATATTTTCTTATTACCTCCACAGAAGAGAGAGGAAGGAGGATTCATCCTGGGATACTGAAGAAGGCTAGATTCAACCAAAGATGAAATAACGGCCACACCACAGCTATACAGAGACTCATGAGGCAAATTAAAAATTTATTTTTCTTTTAATTGATTTTATAGTCTCAAATAACATTTGTAATCAATTTTCACCAAAGTGGGATCTATTTTTTCTGTATCACACATGGAGTACCATATGTAAAAGAAGTTACATATATAACATACATTGAAGAAGTAGAAATGAAGTCTGGTCCACAATTAAACATAAATAGATAACATATAGTCACTCGGTTATTTATTCACTTATTCAATATTTGTTGACTGTCTACTCTATGCAAGACACTGTTCTAAACACTAAGAATTTAGCATTAAAAAGAAAATACAAAGCCCTCATGGAGCTTACTTTCCAGTGGGGGGAAACTGGAAAATGTGCAAATATATATATATATATATTTTTTTTTTTAAACAGAAGCAGAGACTAATAAGTGCTATGAAGAAAAGGAAACAGAGTAAGGAGATGAAGAGTGAGTAGGGTTTCTTTAGATGAGGCAGTCAGGGTGGTCTCTCTGAGGAAGTGGCATTCAAGCAGAGACCTGGATGAAGTGAGGGCGGCAGTCACATGGATATCTGAGAAGGTTTCATGCAGAAATAGGGCAAAATGCAAGGTTCTAAGTTAAGGGCCAGCCAGGCCATAAGTGAGACTGGATCAGAGTGAGAGCGGGAAGAAGGGGTGGGAAACAGGGCTGGAGAGGGATGTAACAGCCAGGCCATGGTCACCTTTGTGGACCATGGAAAGGACTTTGGAGAGTATACCAAATGTGGGGAAAGCCACGGGAGGGTCCTAAGCAAGTGTGCCCCATGATTTGATGTTCATTTTAAAAGAATCTCTCTGACAGCTTTGCAGAGAGTGACCCGTAGGAGTCAGAGAGCATGAGTAAAAGCAAGGAGAAAGCTTGATCAAGGAGTAAGGACATGATGATGGCATGGGGGGATAAAATAGAACATGATCTCCCCTTTCCCCAAAGAGAGATTTCCCAAAATGTATTTTGGCCCACTTGAATACACAATTTCCAGAATGTTAATGAAATAGCCAAATATCTACTCAGAACATTAGTGTTTTAATTTTACTCACATATATGTTGAAATTACATCTACAAAATCAATCTAGAAATATCAATTCATAAATATTTCTTCCTTGTCAACCTCACATTACATAAAGTAATTTCACTCAAACTCATCAAAAGCACATTTGACATCAGTGTCTTTTTAGAGCCACTTTGGGGTCACTTCACACAAATTTCCGGGGCGTGCCATTTTCACTTTCATCTAGACCTGTTTTGAATCCATGTATAATGCTGTAGCTGAATGTTTGTCTCAAGTCACAAGTACCCATTGATAAGGATTCAGATTTTAAAGTAGCACTTTCATCATAATGTGGGTTCTTTGAAGGCAGAGATGTTGTTTTGTTAACTTCCTATCCCTTGTGCATACGGCAGGGATCCACAAATATGGCCTGGGAGCCAAATTTGTGAATAAAGCTTTTATAAATGAAGTTTTATTGGCACACCTCTGCCTATTTATTTGCATACTATTTATGGCTACTTTTGCTCTGTAATGGCTGAACAGTTCTAACACAGATTGCATGGCTTGGAAAACCTAAAATATTTACTATTCAAACCTTTGCAGAAAGAGTTTGCTGAGCCCCAGTCTAGGGCATTGCCTAGCACATAGTAGGCACTCAACAAAAATTTGCTATCGGCCCTGGCTGGTGTAGCTCAGTGGATTGAGCGCGGGCCTGCGAACCAAAAAATCGTGGTTCGATTCCCAGTCAGGGCACATGCCTGGGTTGCAGGCCAGTTCCCAGCAGAGGACCCATGAGAGGCAACCACACATTGATATTTCTCTTCTTCTCTCCTTTCTCTCCTCTCCTTCCCTTCCCCCTCTAAAGATAAATAAATAAAATCTTTAAAAAAAAAATTTGCTATCGACTAGCTAACTATAAGACAGGTCCTTATTTTCCAAAGGATAATTTAGAGAAAGGTAAAAAATAAAGCAAAACCTTACATTCTGCAGTATTCGATGAATCCGTCCTCAAGCGCCCTCCACACTGGCCCCTTCTAGTGGTTCTTTTCAAGCACTAAGTGCCATGAAAAAGCCTTTCTGTCTAATTCTTAAGCAAGTGTTTTCTGAGGCAACTCTCCTTCCCTTCAACCATGAGTAACTCTAAAGACAGCACTTCTCTCTTCTGTGCCTTCATTTTCCACAACTTGAAAACAGAGTGTTTGTAGAACTCATGGGTCAAGTGTTTTCAGAGAAAAGGTACTGCCATAGGAGTGTTTGACTTTTATAGCTGGAAAAAGCAAGAGGGCAGGAGTATGGGAAGTCCACGTACACAGGGAGGGGTGGACGGGTTGTCAGCAGCAGGAGCCAGTGGAGAGTGCAGCCTGTGGGAAGAAAGCACCTTTTGAAAGAGTGTCCTTTCTTCCTTGTGTTCAAGCTACTCTTATAAGAGCATGCTTTGAAGGGGTTCTAAAACTCTGTTCCATTCCATGTTAAAAACTATGTACAAAATTTACTGATCTTTGTATGCAGGTTCTCTCAGAAAGCGTTCCCTCCTATGGAGGTATTTAGGAAAGATTTGCAGGTAGCTCAATCCAGCCAAGACTCTATCAATAGCAGCATGGCTGGATATACAATCACCTGGAAGAACTCCAAGCTACAAAACTGACAGAGCGGTGACAGCTTTATTTCTTCTTATAAAGCCAAGTGGAAATTACCTCCCTCTAGCCTTAGGAGGCAGAGAGCCTACATTTTTTGCCATTGTAAGGGTTCAAAAACGTTGTTTCAGCCCTCCTCTCTTTTGTCTTCTGCCACCTTAAAAGGAGCAGAGAGGAGCTCTGAGAGGAGCTGAACCCTTTAAAAAGAATTTGAGCAGCAATTTGTGCAAGAAGACATTCCTAGGAGCAATTTTCTGTGGCCTGAAATATCCATTGGGGCAGTGAAGAGAAGCTGTGAGGGCTTTGGTGGCCAGGCCTGTAGACCTGGAGGCACAGCCCTCCCAGGGAGCATCCGGCCCCACAACAGACTTCAGAGTGAGTGAGCAAGAAGCCTTCCATTGAAGCCATAGTGGTAACTGAGACCCGCTTTCCTCATTAACCATGATCACATGATGGTACTTGAAAAATGAACTCATAATAAATGTGAGACCACCTAGTGCAAATAGGTCACCTTAGTGTGAGGAAGATCCAAAACAGAAGCTTGTATACAACAGAAGGTTGTATATTTGAGAGGCATGAGAGACAGCACTAGGCAAGTGAGGAAATGCAGCCAGGAAAGGAAGGAAGTAATACAGGGTCAGACATCGAGCCAGCTACTACTGTGCATGAATGAGGCTTAGTCCCAGGGAAAAACTCTGGGACACTGAAAAACAAGAGCCTCTGAGTTATTTCACACAAGGGACAGGGAGCTGAGCTCAGTAATTGATTGACAGCTGCTGGGGTGGTATTAATTCATTCAGCACTCATCCCTGGGCAAAGATACAGATGCTGGCAGCTGGAAGGGACGGAGCACCTTGACATGGTGAGTTCCAAAGGATATGGCCGGTACCCCAACAACATCTAATATAGAGCCTCTCAATAATAGTTTCCTTTTGCCTTTCCTTGCCCACATGTCACTCTTGCATATACAGGGCTCATGATCTTGTGAACTGACTTTCTCCATCTGGGGAAATCCCCACATGGTGAGTCCAAAATCCCCAGAATCGAACACAAATACCCAGCCTCCCCTGCATCTAGTACTTAGGCTTGAGGTTTAGGCTTTGCCAATCAGGCTTACAAAGATGACACTGTGTTTTGGAAGTGTGCAATGTAGAAGACAGGATGAGGGGGACATCTTTTGTTCCTGGTGAGAGGAGTGACAGAGGCAGTGACTTGCTGATGGTCATCCAGATGTTCTGCCTGAGAAGGGACTAGAGTCCCCAGCTCCTCTCTACTTGATTCCACTCTACATAATGGCCTTCAGTGGTCAAACCACTCTTGGTGGTGTCTGGAAAGCCCTTCCATCCTCCTCTGGGACATTGGGAATCCAAATAGTAAATTTGGCATCAGTCTTTCCCCAGCATTTCTGGGTGACAGCAGAGACAGTGACCTCAGTGACAGGTCACTGAGCACTACCTCAGCATCCCATATTCTGCCCTCCCCACAATCAATCCTTCCTAACCCTTCATTTATCACCCTAGAACTTGAGAGTGAAGCCAGAGGAGAGAAGGCCACCATTACTGCATGTCCTCCACACCACTCATCCTATACATAATCTCTGGGTAATGATTCCTTTTTCCAGAAGCCCAGCTCCCAAAATAGTATGGTGCATTGGCAGAAGTCCAGGAACTAATAAGGATGGCAGCATTGTGTCTTATGACCCGTTTTAACTGAGCTAATTTAGAATTTACCTGACCAAGAGTACCATAAAATGCACTCCTCGAAATGAGATTGTTAATTACCACAGGATGACTCGCCTGTATTTGGTGGTTGGTGGCTAGGAGAGAGCTGGAGGGGAAAGGCTTGTTTCCAGAAATAATCCTTCCCTCTTCACCAAATAGGAATTAAATGTGGAAAAGGGCAAAGGGGATGGATGGAGAGATTCACCCACAGGAACTAAATAGGGTTATAATTAGTTTGTGTGTTTCCAGGTGTCATTTTTCACCCTCTGCCAGAGGAGGAGACTGCGGGTAAGCTCAGAATCCTTTGTCTCTCCTGGAGCAGGGCACTGAGATCCTTGGGGTGTTAGAGGAAGAGCTGGAAGCAAGATGACTGCTCGGAGCAAGACAAGCACAGTCTCTACGGTGCAGAGAGACGCCTGATGCAATGACCCCCGAATGTAACACTGTTTACTGACAGCAGCTCCCCGCAGCTATTACAGAGCTGCCTGAGAGCATCCTAATTAGTAAGGGTTGTCAGCGCTCCCATTATAATCCCCAGCTGAGTGGGCTAAGTGTTTATCTCAGCCACTTCAAGTCCCAGCCTCTGAAAATAGCCTTGTGTGGCCAGTCTTATTTTGTTTTTACCCTGTGACTTATTCTAACCATCTCCATGTTTCATATGCATCTCAAATCCATATTCAAGCTGAGCCATCCCATATTAAGGGGGATTCTCACAGCTGTCTCAGCTATCACGTCTCATCTCATGATAGCTGAGATGTCTATCATTTTACAAAAATTCTTCTCTCTAAGCACTCTCTTTCCAAATGTTTTCAAGATATGAGTTATAAGATAAATTCGGAGCATTTTCTTCCACCCTTTTGTTTCCTGTTTTCTCTCATGCTGGCTCCACACACTGGGTCTTGACCTCAGCACAATGGCTCTATGGAGGCAGGAATTTGTTCCTACTTTTGGCTGCATTAGATTGCAGTCCTGAATGAACATCAGTCGAGGATTGTGTTCTGTGACTTCATCCTTAGCATGCTCTCCTTAATATTTGTTAATTCATGAAACCCATGTGGAATTTGGACTGTAGTAGATACTGAATTTTACTGTTATATGATAAACCTTCACAGGACATGATCTGCCTTGTCATATAGACCAGCCTTATTAAAAGTAATGGGTTTCCTGCATTTTGAATAGAATTGAAAGAGCATTCTGAAGAACAAGAATGAAACTCAAATGGGATGATATATGTGTAAAATATGATTCATGCGGATGCAGTCTTGCAAGCACTGCCTCCCTTCTCTGCCAGCCCCTTCTTCACAGCCACAACTGTCAAGAGAATTCCAGGGCAAAAGGGTGGGGTGGGGGAAGCCTTATTTTCTTAAAGTGCCAAAACAATACCTAGGTAATTATATCAAATGTCAGGCTTTCCCTTAGGCAGTGTGGAGCTGACCTAAGCTTAAGTCTGACAACAAAACTAGTGGTTTCCTAAAACAAGAGAAATCCAAAAGGTACTAATTGAGGCTCTATTGAATCCTTTTTGAAATCCAAGTAAAATTAACATTAAAGATACTTGAAGTGAATTTATTTATTAGTAATAGTCAAATCCAGTGTCACATCAATTACAACATTTCAAGAAATTTAAATATCATTTTAACTTTGTATTATGGAGATTTTCAAACACATACAAAAGAAGATAGAATAGTTTAATAAACCTCATATACGAGGTCTGTCCAGAAGGTATACCAGCCATGTAATATGAAAAATAGAGAAATATATTGAAGAAGATACAAGAAACATTGTACAAAAGACAATGCTGCCTCAGTCCCCTTCAAAGTAGGCACCTTGGGACCTCACTCAGTTCTCCCAATTGCCACCAGCTGCCTTGTCATATTTTCCTGAATCCCATCAATGGTCTGAAATCTCTTACCTTTCAAAGGTGCTTTTAGTTTTTGGAAAAGCCAGAAGTCACCAAATCTGGGCTATAGGGAGGCTGAGTCACTGGGTGATTTAACATTTCACCAGTAAACACTGCACAAGACATAATGCATGAACAGGCATGTTATTGTGATGAAGCTGCCAATCACCAGTTCTCCATAACTGCAGCCTTCTGAATCATCCCAATAGTTTCCACAGAGGCATGTTCAAGCTTAATGCAAAATTTGATGCAGATTCATTGTTCTACTCACTTAGTCCTTTTGAATGCGATAGCCACACAGTACACATGCTCACTCAACAGTGTCTGCCACCCTCATTCACGAGTGTGGTGATGCTGTCATTGATCATGCATGTGCATTCCAGTCCACTCTCCTTGGCTGCCAGGTTACATCAATGTCATGCAAACTGTTCTCATTATATTAACAATGACTGGACTATTTCCAGACAGACCTTGTATATCCAGCTTCAACACTATCAACTATCAACTCCTGGAAAATCTTATTTTCCCTCTATTCACCATCACCACCTCTACTCATTCACCCCTAGATTGTTTTAAAGCTAAAATCAGACTATATCAAGAAATTTAAACAAGCATTTTACCTGCCTCAGGGAGCCCATTCTGGGTTGAAGTGCCATCTCCAGTTAGTGCATTCAGCCTCCCCTGCTGTACTTTCATACCCCTACCACCCTCAACAAGCTTCATCTGACCACAGCCCCCAGAGATGTCCTCACAGGTATATCTTCAAACACACCATGAAACCTATCAGTGGCCCAGAATTGAAGGAAGTCACTGGGTACCACAAGAACAATTGCCAGATGAATCTTATAACCTGAGGGGCAGCACTACCCATGGCCTGAGATTGGCCTCCATTAACCAGCACAGCAGAGCATTTCCAAGTCACTAAGGTAACAACATCAAGCACTCTATTACCAAAGAATTGAAAACAAGAAAGCATCATCCTTGCTATAGAAAAGGTCAGTTTCCCAGGGTGAGAGCCAACCAAGCAACATTGTTCCCTCTCCCACCACTTGCTCCCCCACATACAGCACCACAAAATCCTGAAGCAGTTTCCCCTACCATGGCAAATACCTAAAGCTCCACCCATTACAACATAACAGGTGTGCCAGGACAAGGAGTCAGAGAAGCTCTGTTTAGTACATGGAAGCAAGTACAGGGAGGCTGCCAATTTGAGGTGAAAGAAATATTGCCCAGATGGAGTAACAGATCAAAACTCCAGAGAAAGAACTAAGTGAAATGTAGATAACCAATCTATCAGACGCAGAGTTCAAGACACTGGTGGTAAGGATGCTTAGAAATATCACTGAGTATGGCAAACACAAAAAGGAAGATAAGGAAGGCTACACTAAATGAAATAAAGAAAAATCCACAGGAAACCAAAAGTGAAGAGAAGGAAGCCAGGATTCAAATTAGCAGTTTGGAATATAAGGAAGAAATAAACAGTCAACTAGAACAAAATGCAGAACAAGAATTCAGAAAAATGAGGAGAGGCTTAGGAACTTCCAGGACATCTTTAAATGTTCCAACATCCAAATCATAGGGGTGCCAGAAAGAGTAGATTTAGACCAGGAAATTGAAAACTTATTTGAACAAATAATGAAGGAGAAATTCCCCAATCTAGCAAAGGAAATAGATTTTCAGGAAGTCCATGAAGCTCAGAGACTCCCAAAGAAGTTGGACCCAAGGAGAAATACACCAAGGCACATCATAATTACATTACCCAAGATTAAAGGTAAGGAGAGAATCTTAAAAGCAGCAAGAGAAAAGGAGAGAGTTACCTACAAAGGAGTTCCCATAAGACTATTAGCTCATTCTCAAAAAAAAAAAAAAAAAACTTGCAGGTAAGAAGGGGCTGGAAAGAAGTATTCAGAGTCATGAAAGGCAATGACCTACATCCAAGATTACTCTACCCAGCACAGCTACCATTTAGAATGGAAGGGCAGTAAAGTGTTCCCCAGAAAAGGTAAAGCTAAAGGAGTTCATCATCACCAAGCCCTTATTATATGAAATGTTAAAGGGACTTATTTAAGAAAAAGAAGATGATCAAAACTATGAACAGTAAAATGACAACAAACTAACAACTATCAACAACTGAGTCTAAAAAAACTAAAACAAAAATAAACAAACTGAGAAAACAACTAGAACAGGAAGAGAATCACAGAAGTGGAGGGTTATCATTGATAATCAAGTGATAATATGGAGGGTTATCAGAGGGAAGTGGGGAAAATAGGGGAAAGTTATGGGGAATAAGAAGAATAATTGGTAGGTACAAAATAGACAAGGAGATGTTAAGAATAGTATAGGAGACTTCCAGCCAAGATGGAGGCATAGGTAGCCTCCTAGCACAACCATTTTGCCTCCTAGCACAACCAAAAGAAGGACAACAACAAATATAAAAACAAAAAATAGCCCTGGCTGGCGTAGCTCAGTGGATTGAGCGCGGGCTGCGAACCAAAGCATCGCAGGTTCGATTCCCAGTCGGGGCACATGCCTGGGTTTCAGGCCAGGTCCCCAGTGGGGACCACATGAGAGGCAACCACACATTGATGTTTCTCTCTCTCTCCTTCTCCCGCTCTTCCCCTCTCTAAAAATAAATAAATAAAATATTTAAAAAAAAAAAAAACTAGAACTGCTGGAAAATTGAACTGCATGGTAATCTGACAACCAAGGAGTTAAAGAAGAAACATTCATCCAGATC
>JAPYXV010002203.1:0-13353 GCA_028533065.1 Trachops cirrhosus
TAGGTTCTGGGGACAGACAGTCTTTCCCACAAGTCAGGTGTCAGTCAGGAGGCAGTTCCTACTTTTGAGTTAATGGAACTATGGTTCTGCTCCTTTGGCACTAGGACTTTCAGACCCATGGAGCCCAGGGTGGCAGAGGTGGCAAGCACCAAAAACTATTTGTGGCTCTGACCCGTGTGGCTCAACTGGTTGGGCGTTGTCCTTCAAAGCAAAAGGTCACCAGTTAGATTCCTGACCAGGGCACATGCCTGGGTTGCGGGTTCGGCCCCCAGTCCAGGAGCATATGATTGATGTCTCTTTCACGCATCAATGTTTCTCCCTCCTCTTTCTCCATCCCCTCTCCTCTCTCTAAAAATAAAATTTAAAAAATTCTTTGTAGTTCATTTGGTGAAGCAGGAGGGTCAACCCCTACTTTATCTCTTATTTCCCCAAGCCATGCATTCTGGTTTTGGGGGAGATGGCACCCTCTACTCGTTGCTGATTTAAGGCTTATAAACTGAGACTTTAAACAGGCCAGTCCTCTGTTCTACCAAACTAGCTCTCTCTGGATGGCAGGGTATGTGGTAAGGCTAGGAATTTTAAGACCGTGAGGCCACTGTCACGCTTTATTTGCCATAAAAGATGGTGCTTAGCTGGAAGCGGGGTCGTGTGGGAGATAACGGCATCTGGAAACTGGTGGTGCTGGCAGAGATACTGCAGGCTGGCGGTGGCGGCGGGGGAGTCCATCCCCACGATGTGTGTCAGCTCCTGTAAAGGCAGGTAACTTTACCCAGCATGTTCAAAGGCGTCTGGCTGGTCCCCCTTGAAACGGTACCATTTCAAGGCTCCACGCAGCTTCCGAATAAAGGAGGTGGGCACTCGACAGCAGCACTCGGGGAAATGGGGGGCCCTAAATGCCTGTGCTGCACCATGAGAACGGCCGCACGTCCATAACCTCCACGTGCATCTTAACACATAGAAAAAAAGTAATTTGAACTCTAAGTAAACCGAAGAAAACAAGGAATAATGACCAGAGCGGAAATCAATGAAATACTACACAAAAATCAATGGAGAAACTCAGTGAAACCCAAAACTGATTCTTTGAGAGAAATCTATACAGTTGTTAAACCTGTAGTCAGACTGATCGGGAGTAAATGACCAATATCAGGGGTGAGAGCGGTAACATCACTACAGTCTTTACAAATATTGAAAGGATAATATGGGGCTATTATGAACAACTTAATGCCAATAAATTTAACAACTTAGATGAAACAAATTCCTTGAAATACACAAATCATCAAAGCTTATTTGAGCAGAAATAGACAACCTGCATTGATCTCTATCTTAGAAGAGTTTTGATTTTGTAGTTAAAACCCCTCCCACTAAGAAAATGGTGACAGTGGCCGGGTCAGCTTGGTGAGGGCAACTCTGTGTTGCTGAGGCCACACATGGTCTCCTTCCCTGCCACCACGGCCGCTTTGTAAATGGGTCTATTGACCAGGCAGCGGGGGGCCTGGGGAAGAGACCATCTGATGCCCACAGGTCGGGCCGTCTTGTCTCCTGGGTGTTGGGGGTCTCATCTACAATAGACGCCTTTGGCTGAGCTTTAGGTGGGCATGTGTATCTTCACACTCTGTGTGTTGCCAGAAGCCCCTCTTCTCCCTGGACGTCCTTGTCACCAATTCTCTAATCTTTTCATTTCCAAACTCTGGACCAGCGGGCCATGCTGTTAGCCCACTAGTCCAGTTAGATCTGTACCTCCGACAGCTCAGCAGAGTACTGCCCACTGGAGACTCCTCCTTCACCACTGACTCTCACAGCTCCTCCAGAGTGGGCTGTGGGGCAACGGTTACTCACTTACAGCTGGTTCATGTGTACTCTCATCTGTAAAAGGAGTCTGTGCTTTCTTCTTCTCCACTGACTCATCCAATATGGTCTCCTTGAGAGCGTAGGCAGAATGTTAGGCAGTGGCCTTGGATGCAGGGGGAGTCGGGTAGTTCAATAGCACACATCCTAAACCGGTTCAACAAAAGGAAACTTACTGGCTCGCATGTCTGAAAAGTCAAGCTGTAAGGCTTGAAGCAGAGGCTCAGAAGAGATCAGTAGTATCTGGTTTTTCCTCTGTTCACAGGCTTCACATAGAGGCAGGCTCTCCCATAATGCTCCAAGGTGGGTCCTGAACTTGAGCAGCTTTTTTCATTCAAGCACACTGGAATCTATCCACGGGTCTCCTTGACTCTGATTGGGTCACATGACATGCCTGAGCCAATCATAGTGCTCAGCCTCAAGGGGCGGTGCTTCTCGTTTAGATCTGTGTCTGGAGCCGGGGCTGAGGGAGGTGGTGGCGGGGAACCTGGATGAGGTGGCGAAATGTTGATGTTGAGTAATCAAAACCCCACACACAGGCATACGTCATTCTATTGCACTTCTCTTCGTTGTGCTTCGCAGATGTTGAGGTTTTTACAAATGGAAGGCAAGACGCTCCACCAGCAAAAACATTACGACTTGCTTTATCGCAATAACTTTGTCTGGAACAGAACCCACAATAGCTCCAAGTTATACCTGTATGCTATATCTCCCTTCCCAAATGTATGGGGCAGAACTCTTCAACCTTTCTGCGCCTATGAGTCACCTGGGAATCCTATTAAAGTGCAGAATCTGATGAATTAGCTCTGCAGTGGGACCTGAGACTCCTTGTTTCTGGCAGGTGATATGAATGCTACTGGCCCAGGCACCACGTTTTGAGTAGCAAGGTTCTAAGATTCACAGCCCCATGTGGGAGCCACTTGCCACGTGTGTCCATTGAGTATTTGAAATGTGACTGGTCTAAGTTGAGATGCGCTGTAAGTATAAAACACACTCTGAATTTTGAAGACAACATAAAAAATTAAAATTTCATCATTAGTTTTTTAGAGAGAGTACACGCTGAAATTATATTTTAGTATCTTAATTTAAATAAAATATAGGGTCCAGCAGAAGTAACACCTCCTTGAGGGTGGTTGGTAGGGTAATAATATTTGTGTAATAATTTATAGTTTTGATTTGAACACTTCACCTAAAATGTCATATGGTGTGCTTGAGTGTGATATTGTTACATTACAGAATGACATGCTTATGACTTTGTCATAAAAGATTTTGTAATTAAAAGGGGGTATTATCTGTGCTGGACTCTGTATATGAAAATTAATTTCACCTGTTCTTACTTTTTCAACACAGCTACTAAAAATCGAGAAATACGTGTGTGGCTCGCATATTTCTGTTATGAGAGCAAAATATATTTGTGCTCAGATATATGAGAGCACAGTGCAGCTCTGGAAGGAGGTAACTCAAAGTGGATGAGCTGATATTCTTAAAACACATTTTTACTCGATCGGAAGAGCCTAATATAATGAAGACCACATAATACTCACCTCGTGGGTTCTTGAACTTGGCCCACCTTCAGTACCTCATGATCTCAGGGTTAGGTAATTTCAGGTTGAACTGATGCGTGAGCGCTTAGGAGGGGGCCCTGCAATAGGCCTGGTGACGCTGGATCTGAGGCAAGTGGAAATTTCGGCATCCCAGGGTCCCTCCTCCCAGGCAGCAGCCACTTCACTTCTCATTCGTATTTATGCAGTTGCCTGAAGCAGGAATTACCACTGTGCTTATCAGCTTCCCAAACCTGTCTGCACATAATCACTAAACCAGTCTTCTGCAGAGTCTGGTTTTACCAGTCCTTTCATGCCCAGACACATGGACCCACTTGCAATCTGCATTCTGGGGTCCCCCAGCTGCACCTGGAGGGTCTTGTCTTACCAGTCTACCAGCCCTCGGGTGTGCCTGTCCTTTTCCCCGTCTGTCTAAGTTATTCCCTCAGTTCTTTGAGTCTCGTTCTTTGCCTTCTAGTCTCTACTGCACCAGTTCCGCCACATTTCAAAGCTGACCCCAAGGTTATCTGCCTTCAGAGACCTATTTAGGGCCTCTGGCCGCAGAGGCCTGTCTTCAAAGCTTGTAGGGCACGCTGCCTTTGGCGCAAGCCAGCACATCTGCTGTGGGGGGCTGTGCTGTCTAATTCCTGAGTTATTGGAGTTTTCCTGCATTTGTTCCTTTATTTTCCAACCGGGCTTTGAGTTCCTTGAGGACAGAGCCCTGCTTAGTGCACGTTTACATTCTGCTTTTGGCCTGGACCGTAGAGCTTTGGCCCTCAGAACACATAATTTGATTTATTTTCCTAACAGAAAATGAAATGCTGGTTGAAAACAGACTTTTATATTTGCATAAATATGCTATCAGGGATCACTTTAAAAATAAAAATTATTCTTTAAAAGAAAACAAGGTGGTAGATACATTCTGGCCAGGATGGGGAAGATAGGGAAAACTTGTACACTGTTAAAGGGATTGTAAATTGGTGCAGCCACTATGGAAAACAGTATGGAGGCTCCTCAAGAAATTAAAAAATGGAACTACCACATGGTGCAGCGATTTTACTTCTGGGTACGTATCTGAAGGAAATGAAAACACCATGTCAAAGATACAGCTGCACCTCCACGTTCACAGCAACATTATTTACAATAGCCAAAACACGGAAACAACCTCAGTGTTCGACAACAGAAGTGTAGATAAAGAAGTTGTGATATATAGAGTCATCCCTCTATATGCGAAGGGGATTAGTTCCAGGACACACACACACACACACACACACACACACACGCCCCAGATATCCCAAATCCACAGATGCTCAAGTCCCCCACATGAAACAGCACAGCATTTTCACGTACCCTACACACATCCTCTCATCTACTTTAAATCATCTCTAGACCATTATGACAGTTAATGCAATGTACATGCTATGTACGTTGTTGTTTATACTGTATTGTTTGGGAACAATGATGGGAAACAAAGTCTGTACGTGTTCAGTACTGACACCACTATTGTAGGCCTATCTACATAGTACATGTCAGCAACGACATAACTTTTTAAAAAAAAATATTTTTGATCTGCGGTTAGTTGACTCCAAAGATGAGGAATTCACATATACGGAGGGCCAGCTGTATCTACAATGGACTATTATTCAGCTGTTAAAAAATGCAATCCTGCCCATTGCGACAACACGTATAGACCTAGAAGGCATTATGCTAGGTGAGCTAAGTCAGACAACGACAAATACTGTGTGATCTCACTCATACGTGGAATCTGAGCAAACAAACAAAAAACAAACTCGTAGAAAGAGAGATGTGGGTGGGAAGTGCAGGGATTGAACGAAGGTGGTGAGAAGGCACAAACTTCCAGTATAAGATAAGTAAGTACCGGGCCGTGATGTGCAGCGTGAGGACTACAGTTAACCCTGCTGTAGGGTACATCTGAAAGTCGTTACGAGAGTAGAACATAAGAGTTCTCATTCACTCGAGAAAAATTTTTTTCTTCTCTCTTTTTTTTCTATCTGTGTGAGATGGTGGATGTTAACTGGTGATAATCATTTCACAATATATGTAAGCAAAGTCATTATGCTCTACACCTTGAACTTACACAGTGCTGTGTGTCAATTGTGTCTCAGTAAAACTGGGGCAAGGAATAAATGGGAAAATTAAGCTTTATCCATTGCATAAGCACCCATGGGCTTTTGTTATAACTTCATTTTTATGTTAAATTCTTTAAAAACATATATTCTTCAGATAATTATTCAAGGACATTGCAGGAATAGGGCAGAGAGTTCCTGGACCTTTCACACAATTATTTCCCCCAGTGCACGCATCCTCTGTAACGATAGAACAGTATCAAAACTGGGAACTTGACATTGGCACCATGCGTCTGCACAGATCACATGCGTAGAGCTACCCACCACTCCAGTCGAGACGCAGACCTCTTTGCGGTGCACCCACTCCCTCCACCCGCCAACCATCCCTAACTCCTGAACATCACTAGTCTGTTCTCCATCTCCATAATTTTGGTAATTTCAAATACAATTTCACTTTGATTTATTTATCATGTTTGTGGAGCATCGCTATGAACAGATATGTAGTAGGTGCTCTGGGTATAACATTCTTTGTACCTGACTTACCTAGTTCTACTCGTCTTGGCATTACCAGTTTTAGTAAGGGATAGAAACCTTTCTTCCCTTGAAGTCTCTTGACTCTCCCCTGTTTATAACTGTCTTAAATACTTTCTCTCCGTAAACTGAGAACGTCAGACAATGCATGAGGGCACAGGACAGGGGACATGGAACTGGACCTTGTGGGCTTTGATCTTTTGAGGAAAGAGGAAATCGAGGGACCGCAGAGTCCCTCCCCCGACCAGCAGCCATGCCATTTCTCCTTTTCCTTCATGCAGCTGCTGGAAGCAGAAATTACTGCAATGCTTATCAACTTCCCTAATCTATCTCGCACACAGCCACTGGTCTTTTGCTTGAATCAACAGACATAATTTAGAAAACACAAGAGGAGAAGCAAAGCACGTTGTATCAACTTATTTTTACTCTCTTGTTCTTCCTTCTTGGTGTTGTGAGATTCTTTTTATAGCACTTATGTTCCGTTTCAAAACTTCCTTTAGCTATTTAAGGGTAGGTCTGCTGTGGATAAATTCTCGTAAATTTTTCTGAGAAAGTCTTAATTTCTTCTTCCCGCTTTTCACTGGATGTAGGATATCTGAGTTAACAATTTTTTTCTCCGAGCACTTTAACAATGTCATGCCACGTCCTTCTGATCTCCGTGGCTTCTGGTGAGATGTTGGATATCACTTAAATTGCTTTTTCCATTATAGGGGAGATGTCATTGCTCTCTGGCTGCTTCCAAGATTTTTGTCTTTATTTTTAGTTTCCAGAAGTTTGATTCTGATGCATCCTCGCATGGATTTCTTTGAGTCTCCCTATTTTGGATTTGATGAGATTCTTGAGTCTGTGCATTTATGTCTTTGCCATGTTTGGAAAATTTTCAGCCTTATTTATATGAATACTTTTTAAGCTCCACCTTCTTTCTCCTCTCCTTTTAGTGCTCCAGTGAGACAAATATTCAATTTTTCAGTAGTTCCACATATGCCTGAGACCCTGTTCCTTTTTTTCAGTCTGTTCTCTCTCTGTTGTTTAGGTTGGGTGATTTATATTATTCCGTCTTCAAGTTCACGGATTCTTTCCTCTTGTCCTCTCTGTCCAGTGAGCTTTTTATTTCAGATGGGGTTTCTTTTTTCAGTTCTAAAATTCCAATTTATTTATCTCTTTTATTTCTCTGCTGAGCCTACATTTTTACACGGGCTGCTTTCAAATCCTTGTCAGATAATTTCAGTGTCTGTGTCATCTCAGTATTAGTATCTTTTGATGGTCTCTTCTCACTTGCGTTGAGATTTTCCTGGTCCTCAGTATGGAGAGTGATTTTCAGTCCTGGACACTCGAGTACTATGTTATGAGACTCTGGATCTTATTTAAATCTTCTGTTTTAGTGGGCCTTCTCTGACACAACTCCTTAATGATTAGTGATGTCGAGCATCTTGTCATATGTAGTCATTTGTATGTCTTCTTTGGAGAAATCTCTCTTTGTCTCTTGCCCATTTTTAAGTGGGTTGTTTACTTTTGAGTTATATATTGTTCTCTATATATTCTGGGTACTACCCTTGATCAGATATAGGACTCCAAAATGTCTTTTTATAATTGGTCTGTTGGAACCAGGATTCAACAAAGATGTACGGTATTAACACACCATGTTGTCTAGTCTGGAGGAAATCCCTCTCCCTGTTTCTTTCCCATTGTGGGCTGGTGGCAGAATCCAGACCTATTGGCATGTAGACTTGTAGGTTGGTATTGAACTTCGCTGCTGCCCTCCAAATGTTCCTGCTTCTGCTTTTGATTTCAGCAGTGAATTTTCCCTACTGAAAGAAAAAATGAGGGTTTCTCTATCAAAGAAAGGTCGTAGAGAACTAAACCAAAAACAAAGAAGAGGAAGTTTCTGGGTATCTGGGAACCCACTTATCTGGAGGTGGGCATTGGAGGAAGGTGAAGAGGTGTGAGGATCAGATGGGGGTGTGGTGAGCACATTGGAATTACCATCCTGGCCTGAGAGAACAGAGGCTTTTCCCATGATGCACTGGTGTTGCTCAGAGGATCCCCCCACCCATCCACCCAAGTCCAAGAGCAGACCCAAAGTCTGTTCCCCCAACCATGGGTGTCACAAGGCAGATCCTAGGCTTGGCCCTGTCCCCTAGGGGACACTAGAGAGGGCGGTCCTGCCCCAAGCTGCTCTGAACACTTGGGGCTTTTCTAGGAGTCCCTGAGGGCCCAGGAGTAAGGCTGGGGAGCCACCAGCATCCAGGAGACTCAGGAGCCAGGACATGGCAACAGACCATTTCGAGAAAAGCTACGGTATCTGATGTCTGCGCACTCTCAAAGGTCATAAGAGTTACCTCTGGGGTTAGGGTTATGGGTTGCTTTTTTCCTTTACAGTTTCCAAATATTCTTGATTGAACAGTGAACATGAGATATTCTATTGAGATAGACCAATATCTTAGGATTAACATAGATACGTCAAGGATGACATAACCGTTATTGATAACAACCGAGCTTCTCTGCAGACACCTGTAACTGGAATGGGGGCTCTCCGACTCCCCCTGGGGCCTAGAAGAGCAGCTCCTGCCCACCGGCTGGGCCCGGGCCCGTTAGCATGGCACACTCCCGGGTAGACCAGCTTGGCAGAGGGAAGCAGCCTCCCCAGCCTCTGGAGCTGAGGCTGCTATTCCTGGTTCTACAGCAGCCGGGTGGTGTCTGGGACCTGGGTGAGGTGGGGCCCAGGCTTCAGGAAGCCCCTGCCGAACCCACAGGAACCTCCCCAATGGCTCAGTTTCTCTTACCCAGGAGAGCCTTATTCCGGGTTACTGCTTCCAAACTCCCTCCAGGCACAAATGAAACCTGCTGTTCCCAAAATAGAAAACTTTATTGTAAACCCAGGATGTAGGAGAAATGACATAGGCATTTCTTGGCTCTTTGAAATTTTCCCAATGCATACGAAATAGGTGTGAGATACTTTCTTGAAATCATTTTACAATACTCCCCACCCTAAAGTGGGCATAGGTGCAAGATGGTTAAGTGCTTCATCGAGATCATGCAGAAGGGCCTTCGGTCCCTCCCCAGACCGAGGAAAGGTACCTTGCACCAGCCCTGCTGGAGGCAGAACAGAGAAGACACATTCTAAAATTAGATTTAGGGTCCTGAGATCTGCTCTGGGCAGAGACCTGAGACCACGATATTTTCTCCCCCAAGGAGAGCTTCAGGTTAACTAATGTACAAATCTCCCAGAGAGGGAGAGGGGAAAACAGCTGTGTGCCTTTGACTTGCTGCGTGAAGGCCAGCAGCAACCTTCCTTGCTCTGCGCTTTGCTGAAGGCATAAATGCTGGCATATTGGGTTCTTTCTAGGGACCGGTTTCAATGAAGTGGGGGGAAAAGAGAAAATGAATACGAAAGTGTCCTATCTTTATCTACGGTTAGACCCCCTCAGTGGTCGGACTAGCTTACCCAGCCATACCTGGGAGCTGTTCCCAGGGAAATGTGTGCGTGTGCATGGGTGTGTGTGTGCCCACTAGCTTTGGGTCAGGAGGCTCTTATGGGATCATTGTCTGCAAACTGGCCCCAGCAAGCAACTTTGTAAGGCAATGAAGGCACAAAAGGTTGATGGGAAACCTCTCCATGGGTGGCCCAGGGAGGAGGTTTTCTTGCTCACCCCACCATGGTGGCCCAGCCTCAGAACCAACTTGACGCACCCCGTCCTGTGCCAGGCAGAGCTGAGAGCATGACCACAGGCACCTGGATGGGTCGAAGTGAAAAGCAGCCCCAGCTGCTCATGTGGGAAGAAGCTGGGAGTGGTCCAAGAGGCAGACAGAGGTGAACCCACGGGGGAATCAGGTTCAGGTTGAGATCACCCTGTGCTGGTCCAGTATTTACCCCATGGGGCAGGAGGAAGTAGGATGTGAGATGGGCAACAAGTAGGCACCATTGTGGCAGCAGCATCCCTGGCAGTGCCGTGGTCGAGCAGTGCCAGCATATGGCCCTGGCAGCCAGCTCTCTCTCAGCCAAGATCTGTCTCCCCCGGGGAGACCCAGAACAAGGTTTCACCATTTCCCACAGTGATCTGAACATAGCTGCTGCCTGTTCTCCCCATCCTACTCAGTTCTCAGATGGAGAAGCTGAGGTCTGAGATGTGCAGATGGGTCAGAGATGGCTCCTTCGATCCTCCCCTTAGTCCCAGCTGGTACGTCCACTGGCAGCCATTGATTCCATGCAGGACCTGAGACGTGGTGTCCAGGAACGTACAGTGGCTGCAGATGTGCTTGTGGAGTTGGCATTTCAAGGAATGGAGAGGCAAGTGGAGCACAGGATCCCCCTACAACCACAGACAGAGGCAGGGGCAGAAGTACATGTACAGGCACACAGACACACGTACACCCAGGGTCCCAAGGCAGCCTTCAGGGCAGGGACAGGGCTTTGGCGAGGCGAGTCCAGAACCAGGACTTGGTGCAGGGGTTGGTGTAGTCGCAGACAGTGATGAACCGCAGGATGCTGGGGAACTCTTTCTTCATTGCCTTGTACTTGACAGGGATCAGTCGCTTCTGATGGGCCCCTGCAAGCCAAGGGGTGCAGAGCTGGCACCAGGCCCTCATCCCACAGTGGGGTGGGATTCATCCCCAGCCCAGGGGTTAACAGCACTCCCCCCAGTAAGCATCCCTGGCACACATTCACGCACACAAAAGGCACTCACGTGCATGCACAAAAGGCACGCAGGTGTGCAGAGACCTGCAGAAGTTCTTTGGAGTTGCATTCGTGGTCTTTGGGGAGGAAAGGCTGGCATCCTGAAGCCCCGCCCACCCACTCTTCTGTGGCAAGGGCAGGACTGAGCTTACCTGGAGAGAGGCTGAGTGCAAACTTAGTCTGGAAGTCACATTCCTTGCTTTGCAGGTAATCATCTGAGACAACCACCACCATCCGGCGGCACCTAGGGAAGAGTGGGCAGGTTGCGGGCACTGTGGTAACCCAGTTCCACATACTCCCAAGGGATGGCCTTGGGAGGGACCCCTGTGCCCAGGCTAGACAGGGCTCAGCTGGGAAAATCCCAGCACCCGGACCCTTGGGCTTTGTGCACCCATCCACTGCCCCCCCAGCCACCTAACCAACCTTTTCTCAATGAGCTCACTGGCAATAGACCAGACGCAGGTGCCAGGCAGGACATCGCGGTCGGACACACACAACTTCAGCCGATAGTTTGTCTGTTCCAGCTGCTGGATCATCTCCTGTACAAACTGGATGTCGCTGGAGCAGTAGCAGATAAAGGCATCAAATCGCTCAGGCATTTGCCCTGGGTGCAGAGCACAGGGGGGATGGTCAGAGCTCTGTCGGAAGGCTGGCAGTGACCCTGGTCCTGGACCCTACATCAACGCTGAGATGACACTACTCAGAGAAAGTGCTCTTCCCAGGAGAGGAAAGATGAGCATCTTCCCACCACCCCCTGCCCTGGGCCAAGCCCTGGGTTGACCATGAGATGCACACATGATTTCATAAGTGTTTCATATCATTATTCCCCTCTCTTAGGTAAAGAAACAGACTCAGAGAGATGAAATAACTTGCTCAAAGTGCCACAGTCCGTCTGCTTCCAACATTCATGCTCTAAACACCACAATGTCCTATGGCCCACCTGTCCCATCTGGGTCAGGGGAGCAGTATTAGGCCCTTACCCATGGGGTCATCAAGTGTGGTGATGCCCGCCATCTCTGCCGTCCGTGGGACACTGCTGTCTACAGCAGCCACCTGTAAGGGCTTCTCAGACTCCTCCTGTTGTTGCTTCAGAATATACTTCTGGCAATCCTCCTCTGTAGGGAAGAGACAGAATGTGGCAGGCTCCCGGGGGGGCCCATGCCTCCACTCACAGTCGGGATCCAACCCCTGTCCCACCTCCCTGGCCACGCCGTGCTCTAGTGCTTCTCCAGTCCACTGGCGCCACTCACGGTTTTCAGCTCCCAGAAGCTGAGCTCCCATCTGGCTCTGACCATCCCGAAGGGAGGTCAATGGTGTTACAGCTGTACAGGAAGCCATCAAGGTCCGGCTTGTATATTTCTGTCATTTTGCCCTGGCCCCTACTTCCTAGGGCTCCTGAGAATAGAACCCAGGGTCTGCTTCTTCTAGAATCCATGGCTGACGTGAACAGAGTGCTGGGCATGCAAGAAGGGCTCAGGAGACCCAGCGGTCATGTGCACGCGGGCAGAGGCTCCAACCAAGTAAGGTGTGCCTGTTTTGGGGCAGCTGTCCCCACGCCTATGCAGGAAGCAGCTCATTTCCTAGGGAACCTGAGGTTTCCAAGACTGTCAGCTTTCAGATCCTCACCTACCTGAAGCAATCCAAACTCGACGCCACACCCTCCCCCGACCCCGCCCAGGAGGGCCGGGATTCTGACTCCCACCCTACGTGAAAGCTTTTGCCTAAGTTGTTTCGCTTGTTTTCTGCCTCTCTGGGCCTCCACCTCCTTCCTCTAGACTCCCCCATCCTTGGTATTGAAAGAGGAAACTGGTCCCCCGCGGTTCACCCTCTGCAGAATGCCTCCCCACTCTTCCCCCCAGGAAACGAGGGCCTCGCCAAGGGAGACTGTTTGCTGAGACCGGCGAAGGCCTGCTCCCTCACCCCCCGGGGTACCGGCAAGAGGGCGTCCTCACCGATGCTGGGCCCCAGTTCCAGCAGCACGTCTTCGCGGCCCAGTTTGGCGAGCAGCTCCAGCAGACGACCCACCGAGGCGCCAGGACGTCCCTGCCAGTCGTCCAGCAGGCTGCCCGTGGGGTCCCCGTGCCTCTCCAGCCGCCGAATCTCCAAATACTCGAAGCCCATCTCCTCTGCCAGCGCTGTCCAGTCGGCAGCCACCTGCGCCCGCACGTTCAGAAAGAGCGACAGTCGGCGCCGCACTCGCACGTTGAGCGCGGCCAGAGGCAGGGAGGACATGGAGGGAGAGGGGGACGCGGACCCCGCGCCCGGGACCCCTGCAGCCATGGTGGGCCGCCCTCGAGCTTCCGCACTGTGGAGTCGAGTCTCCGGCCCGCACGCACTTCCTTCTTCCCCTAAAACACCCGCTGCTCCGCCCCGCCAGTTTCACTTTCCGAGAAGCGCCGCCCGCCCTTCAATCTGGAGCACCAGCAGATGTGCAGAAGTGGGAGGGTCCCACCATGCCTCGGATATACGATGAGGGGACTGGGTACTTGCCTCTTGAGGTCTGGGCAGGTCCACCGACCTGTGCTCGGGGCAGGGATGGGGGTGTCTGGTGCGAGCCGAGGGAAACGCCGATCCTTCTTCAGGGGTTGTAGGAAACAGGGGCCTTGCTCTTTGAGATCCGGTGGAATCATATCTTTCCAATGGGGGATCTAAGGGGTTCATGCGGCCCTGCCCT
>JAPYXV010002204.1:0-13351 GCA_028533065.1 Trachops cirrhosus
AAAGATCCCTGTTGCACAGCCCAGATAAACATGCAGGTGAACGGGGTCCCCTTCCATCAGAGTTCCGGATACATGGTTGCCAGTACAGCACTGTGTCCCATGGCTCTAGACAGGACTACTGCCCATATGGATCCTCCTAGAACCCAGTATGCAGGCAGTCTGGTCTCAGAAAGGACCTACAGGGCACAAGCATCCGGAAATGTTCAGGATGCCATAATAGGGGATAAAACTGAGAGCCAAAAATCAACCCAGGTCCCCGGCAAACCATGTAACTTTGGAAATGTAGAAACAGAGGACCTTTGTGGCACCAATGTTACGTGGAGTAAGGTGACTAAAAGGGACCAGGAGCACAAGCATACTAGAAGTACGATTCACAGTCGCACCATATATTTCACGGCTTGGACCCATGCAAACCCTGTTTAGGTGAAGCCTGTTTGCAAAACAAATCCTCAGAGCTGCAGAGCCAAGGCAGGTGCTGTTCTGAACTGTCTACCCTCAGTACCAGTGCAGTTGCAAGAATCATATACAGGAGTCTCAGGGGCTGCGAATCAATGTATTTAAACCAATATGTCTCATACTGTTGAGAGAACAACAGGAGAAACCTGCATTCCACCACATAAGTGCAATTAGTGCCTGAAGGTTCGCCAGGATGTTAATGAAAAGGCATGGCAGTGATAGGAAGATTCCCTGTTTTACCCACGGGAGGGACCAATGGTAGCGCGGAAGGTTCATGATTCCTAGCCAGAACTATATATATATATATATATATATAATATGATAATATATAAGATTATATATATATATATATATATATAATCTCCGTACATTAGTAAACAGGCATGTTGGTGATAGGAAGATTCCCTGTGCTACCCACCACAGGACCCGAGAGTATCCCAGACAGTTCAGGATTCCTAGCCAGAAATGCATACGACCTCTGGTACGTTAGTGAACAGTCTCATTGGTGGTAGGAAAAATACCTTTACTACCCACCACAGGGCCCGACGGAAGCCCGGAGGTTCCTCATACCTAGCCAAAAGTGCATACAATCTCCAGAACGTTAGTAAAAAAGCATGTTGTTGATAGGAAGATTCCCTGTGCTACCCACAGATGGGCCCAACGGTGGCCCGGAAGGTTCAGGATTCCTAGTCAGAACTATATATAATCTCCGGAACGTTAGTAAACAGTAATGTTAGTGGTAGGAAGATGCCCTGTGCTATCTACGGGACGGCCCGACAGTAGCCCGGACAGTTCCTGATTGTTAGCAAGAAGTGCATGCAGTCCCCGGAACGTTAGTGAACAGGCATGTTTGTGGTAGGAACAGTCCCTGTGCTACCCACGGGAGGGCCCGACGGTGGACCGCCCGGTTCACAATTCCTACCCAAAAGTGCATACAATCCCCGGAACTTTAGTAAACAGGCATGTCGGGGGTAGGAAGATTCCCTGTGCTATCCATGGGAGGTCCAACGGTAGCCTGGAGGGTTCATCATTCCTAGCCAGAAGTGTATATAACCTCTGGAATATTAGTGAACACACATGTTGGTGGTAGGAAGATTCCCTGTGCCATCCAGGGCAGGGCCCATCGGTGGCCCGCAAAGTTCATGATTGCCAGCCAGAAGTACATACAGTCCCCGGAACGTTAGTGAGCAGGCATATTGTTGGTAGGAAGATTCCCTGTGCTATCCAGGGAAGGGACCCAGGGTCTCCCGGAAGTTACGGGATTCCTAGTCAGAACTGTATGTAATCTCCGGAACATTAATGAACAGGCATGTTAGTGGGAGGAAGATTCCCTTTGCTACCCATGGGTTGGGCTGACAATAACCCGGACAGTTCATGATTGCTAGCCAGAAGTGTATGCAGTCTCCGGAACGTTAGTGAACAGACTCATTGGTGGTAGGAAGATTCCCTGCGATACCCCTGGGAGGGCCGGACGGTAGCCCGGACGGTTCATGATTGCTAGCCAGAAGTGCATACAGTCTAAGGAACGTTATTAAACAGGCATGTCGGTGGTGGGAAGAGTCCCTGTGCTACCCATGAAGGACCCGAGGGACGCCCGGAAGGTTCAGAATTCCTAGTCAGAACTGTGTATAATCTCTGGAACATTAGTGAACAGGCATGTTAGTGCTAGGAAGATTCCCTGTGCTACCCACGGATGGGCCCGACGGTGGCCCACAGAGTTCATGACTGCTAGTCAGTGGTGCATACAGTCTCCGGAACGTTAGGGCGCGATCTCATTGGTGGTGGGAAAATTCCCCTTGCTACCACGGTAGCGCCCGACGGTATCCCGGAAGGTCCCTGATTCCTAGACAAAAGTGCATACAATCTCCGGAACGTTAGTAAAAAAGCATGTTATTGGTAGGAAGATTCCCTGTGCTATCCACGGGTGGGCCCGAAAATAGCCCGGAGAGTTCATGAATGCTAGCGAGAAGTGTATACAGTCTCCGGAATGTTAGTGTACATTCTCATTGGCAGTAGGAAGATTCCCTGTGCTACCCACGGGAGGGCCTGATGGTAGCCTGGACGGTTCATGATTGTTAGCCAGAGGTGCATACAGTCTCCGGAACATTAGTGCACAGTCTCATTGGTGGTAGGAAGATTCCCTGTGCCATCCACGGGAGGGCCCGATGGTGGCCGGCAAAGTTCATGATTGCCAGCCAGAAGTACATACAGTCTCCGGAATGTTAGTGAACAGGCATGTTATTGGTAGGAAGATTCCTTGTGCTATCTAGGGAAGGGACCCATGGTCGCCCAGAAGGTACGGGATTCCTAGTCAGAACTGTATGTAATCTCCGGAACATTAGTGAACAGGCATACTAGTGGGAGGAAGATTCCCTTCGCTACCTATGGGTGAGCCTGACAATAGCCCAGACAGTTCAGGACTGCTAGCCAGTAGTCCATACAGTCTCCGGAATGTTAGTGCACAGTCTCATTGGTGGTAGGAAGATTCCCCGTGATACCCATGGGAGGGCCGGACGGTAGCCCCAACGGTTCATGATTGTTAGCCAGCACTGCATACAGTCTCTGGAATGTTAGTGAACACACATGTTGTTGGTAGGAAGATTCCCTGTGCTACCCACGGAAAAGACCGAGGGTAGCCCGGAAGGCTCAGGATTCCTAGTCAGAAGTATATATAATCTTTGGAACATTAGTGAACCGGCAAGTTAGTGGTGGGAAGATTCTCTGTGCTACCCACGGATGGGCCGGACGGTGGCCCAGAAAGTTCATGACTGCTAGCCAGAAGTGCATACAGACTCTGGAACGTTAGTGCAGGGTCTCATTTGGTGGTAGGAAAATTCCCTGTGCTACCCACGGGAGAGCCCGAGGAAAGCTGGCATGGTTCATGATTCCTACCCAAAGGTGCATACAATCTCCGGAACGTTAGTGAATGGGCATGTTGGTGGTAGGAAGATTCCCTGTGCTACCCACGGGAGGGCCCAACAGTAGCCCGGAGAGTTCACGATTGCTAGCCAGAAGTGTGCACAGTATCCGAAACGTTAGTGAACATTCTCATTGGCGGTAGGAAGATTCCCTGTGATACCCAAGAGAGTGCCCTACAGTAGCCTGGACGGTTCATGACTGTTAGCCTGAAGTGCATACAGTCTCCGGAACGTTAGTGAACAGGCATGTTTGTGGTAGGAACAGTCCCTTTACTACCCACGGGAGGGCCCGACGGTGACCCGGAGGGTTCATGATTGCTAGCCAGAAGTGCATGCAGTCTCCGGAACGTTAGTGAACAGGCATGTTTGTGGTAGGAAGATTCCCTGTGATACCCATGGGAGGGCGGGATGGTAGCCCGGACGGTTCATGATTGTTAGCCAGAAGTGCATACAGTCTCCGGAACGTTAATGCACAGTCTCATTGGTGGTAGGAAGATTCCTTTTGCCATCCACGAGAGGGCCGGACTGCAGCCTGCACCATTCATGATTCCTAGCCAAAAGTGCGTACAATCCCCGGAACTTTAGTCAAGAGGCATGTTGGTGGTAGGAAGATTCCCTGCGCTGCCCACGGGAGGGCCGAAAGGTAGCCTGGAAAGTACATGATTCCTAGCCAGAAGTACGTACGATCTCTGAACGTTAATGAACAGGCATGTTGGTGGTAGGAAGATTTCTTGTGCTACCCAAGGGAGGGCCAGACGGTAGCCCGGAAGGTTTGTGATTCCTAGCCGGAAGTGTGTAAAATCTCTGGAAGGTTTGTGAACAGGCTTGTTAGTGATTGGTAGATTCCTTGTGCTACCCATTGAGGGCCAGACAGTATCCTGGATGGTGTGCATAGACTCTTTGTTGTGAGGCTTGTACTGTGAACGAAGGTGCTCTTGCTTGAACATCAGATGGGTTAAGGTATTGGAAAATATTGTGATCCCCAGTGTGCTGGCTGTCATTAGGCAGCTGTGTTCATTTGTCACAAAACCTTGTGGCACTTAGCATGATCTGAGTGGTTTTGTAGAAAGGAATCCTGTGGGTTTTTAGGACCAAAAGGGCCCTAATGACACTATTGCAAAGGGACTACACTGGTCTAAAGGTGTCCAGGGACACCAGGAAGTTTTGCCCACTTGGCCATTTTTCACAGCACCCACAGCAGGGTTGGAAGTAGGGGTCGGAAAGTGAATGATATCTGAAATACCGAGATTCCTGATTGGAAAAGACCTATATCGTGATAGTACGTGCTTTGGTTTTTAAAGCAGGCAGGTAAATAGATGTTCAGAAATCTGTCTGGTCTCTGGAATGTAGTGTAGTGTGTGCAAGAAGGACCTTTGTGAACTTTTAAGGCCAGAATAGCCCAGAAGACACTAATGTGATGGGAATACCAGATACAAGTGGGATCTTAAGGCATGATGACCAGAGAACACTCAGGTCACCAACATGATGGAGATACATTGGCCAAAGATGTCTTTGAGTCGCTAGTGTTCTGGACACATTATTGGCAGTAGGGCCCTAGGTTCCACAGCACACCAGCAGATGGGCACTCATAATGTCCTCAAGAACCCAATGTGCAGCTGCCTGGTAGCTGGAAAGGCATTCAGGGCTCTAGTGCAAAGATATATGGTGTCCAAAAGCATCAGTGGACTGCCAGGCATAGGTCTGTAGGAGCTATGGATCTGCAGAGGGTGGGATGGGCCAGGCCCGAAAGGGTTCTCAGTTGCAAAGGTCACAGGATGTGTTATGAGCCCTGGTTTCCCCAGCACAAAGTCAGGTTGGGGGCAGAAGGACTCTCAGCAACCCCATAGCCTGGTACGGGCTGGAAGTTTCTCTAAGACAGCAGCTTGCTGGATGGTCAGTGGCCAAAATGGCTGTTCCTCATGTGCTTGTGCCTGGGGGAGGGCTGTTAAGACTCCTGGATTTCCTGTAGGTGGTTAGTACTGTGAACAAAAATGCTCGCATTTGTACAGCACACAGCAAGGGACTGCAGAAATTCTTTGGTTCCCCAGTACATATCAAGTTTCGGCTGACAGGAACCTTGTTACCCTAGGTTGCAGGAAGTATGGTGGTAAGAAAGTTTCCCAGGGCCCGGGTGTTCTGGAGGTCTGGTGGTGAAAGGAGTCTCTCACACCAGCATTCTGGATAACTATTGCACAGCATCAGAGCTGGCTGCTACACGTGAGTGTCCCCCAGGAACCCAGTACTCAGACTATCTTGTTGGTAAAAGGGCCCTTACTGAGGCCATGAAAGGGTACAAGTGCCTGGATGATCCCTAAGGATGTAGAGGTGGGATGGAGAAAGCCAAAAGGGCACTCAATTTCATAGCCGATGTGATGGCTGATAGCCTATGAGCCCTTAGTTCTCCCACCCCCACAGGACTTACTAGGTGGCAAAAGGTCCCATTGGACACCAACCCGTGGGCAGCACAGTGACCAAAACAGTAATAGCTTCCACAGCACATAGACTGGTTTATAGCCAGGAGGGCCTGCAGTTGCCCAGCACAAAGCCTGTTCAGTAGCCAAAAACATTCCAGTTTTTAAGCATGAAGGGAGATATCAGCCCCAAATGACCCCTAGGATGCTACCTGTTGGGAAGTGGCTGGGAAGTCACTGGAAAGTGGCCAGGCGCAGAAGCACATTGGAGATTTGGTGACCAAAAGGAGCAGCAGAGTGCTGGATAGATAGTGATCAATTGGGCCCCATGTTCCACAGCACAGAAGCAAGCCAGTGCCCCAAAACACCTGAGGGGCACCAGTGTATGGGGAGTCTGCTCCCCAAATAACAACATCCAGTAAAACATTGTGTAGGCACACTGTGCCCAAAACTGCCCTCAGGGCACCAGAATTCTGCCAGGCATTTGTCCAGAACAGCCCCAGGGCTGCACAGGGTGGAATGGAATAATACCAGAAGAGCTCGTGGTTCCACAGCTGGCCAGACTGCTGGTAGCGTCTGAACATTCATATCCCCAGCACAAATGCAGGCAGGGATGCAGATGGAGCCTTGGCATGCTAGAGAAAAGACTGACCTTTGGTCAGGAGGTTTCTCAGGACAAAGGCTCCATGGGTGGATGGTGGCAAAGTGGGTTTTGCTTCCTTGGTTTGAAGGATGATGGAGGACTGGTGGGGACCATGCTCACCTGTAAGAGGCCAGTAATGTCAACAAAAGTACTTTGTTTCCACAGTAGATGGGAGGCAGATCAACAATGAACCTTCAGTTCCTCAGAATGTGGACAAGCTGGGGGCAAGAAGGAACCCTGGAACTCTAGCTGGCAGGAAATTGAGTTGCCAGGAGATTCTGCAGGGGACCATCAAGATGGAGGTACAATGGTTGAAAAAATGCTCCTTGCATCAGCATTTTGGATGGTTGCCAATGGGTTCCTGGGTTCTATAGCAGGGTGTGGGTTAGTGTCCATTAGTGACCCCAGGAACCCAGTGTATGGCATGCCAGTTTGCCAAAAAAGTATGTAGGATACCAGTATAAGTGTAGGAGTGTCTGGAAGTGCTCTCAAGGCATCAGTGTGCCATCAAGAATGTGTCCAAAAGCCTCAGGGACAGATATGGTAGGAATAACCAGTGCCCCAAGGGATCTCCCCAAAAGGGTTTGTTTGGGTGGAAGAATATGCAGTTCCTTGGGACACAGGTAGGCTGGAGGCTGCTACAACCTGTAGGACCTTATCTGGTGATCAGAAGATCATTAAAAATACCAATGCATGGGAAGGACAGGGGCAAAAAGTTCTAGGTTCCATAACATGAAGGTTGGTTAAGTCAGGAGGGACCTTGGTTTCCCAGCAAGTGACATGTTCTGTGGCCAAAAGCATTCTAATTTCTGCACCAGGCTGGTTGTCTAGGAACATTTAGTTCCTTGGAACAAAGGAAGGCTGAGGCCCAGAAGGAGCCCCAGAGCTGTAGCAATTGAGTTTCCATAAGCAATAGACAGACTGAGTGTTATTTACAATAGCAAAGATATGGAAGCAACCCATATGCCCATCAACAGACAGTTGGATGAAAAAGCTGTGGTGCATCTATACAATGGAATATTAGTGGGTCATAAAAAAGAATGAAATCTTACCCTTTGTGACAGCAGGGATGGACCTAGAGGGTATTGTGCTCAATGAAATAGGTCAGTCAGAGAGAGAGAAATACCATATGATTTCACTTATGTGTAAAATCTAAAGAACAATATAAATAAACAACACAGAAAGAGATTCATAGATACAGTGAACAGACTGATGGTTGGGGGCAGGGGGTTTCAGGGACTGGGTGACACAGGTGAAGGGATTGAAAAGTATAGATTAGTATTTACAGAATAATCACAGTGATGATAACATACAGCACAGGGCATAGCATCAATAATATTGTACTAACTATGTATGGTGCCAGGTGGGTACTGGAAATATCGGGGGAAAACACTGTAAAATATTAGATTGTCTAACCACTATGGTACACACCTGAAAGTAATACAAAATAATATTGAATGTCATATATATATGTTATATATATATACATATACACACACACATATGCACGCACACACACATATATACACTTTTGATTAAATGGAAAAGTATAAAGAAGAAAAAATGGATTGGGACTCACAACAAAAAAAAAGGTCGGGAGACTGTTTGCCGATCCTGGCACTGGGACAGGCTGGGATTCTGAAGAAAACACAAAGGTCTAGGTGGTGCGAAATCATTTGGCTGGGAGGTGCCCAAGAACACGAACCCAAATAGGTAGAGTGGCTCAGAGGCCCCACAGCAACAGAATTCTGGATGGATTCTTGTTTATAGAGCAATTTTTATTCTGTTCTATAGCAGGGAGGTTTGCTAGTGCCCATAGGGACCTTGAGGATACCAGTGCTGGGCAATCTGCCCCTCAAAAGACTATCCAGGGCAGCAGTACAGGGGAAACCATGTCCAGCAGTGTCACCAGGCCCCAGCACCCTTCCTCCATGTGTCTAGAAGAGTCCCTGGCCTGCAGAGCGTGGTACAGAGAGAGGTAGAAACGGACTTCCACAGCAGGCCAGACTGCTGATAACCTATGAAGACTCAGTTCCCAAGCTCAAAGACACACTTGTGGATGGAAGGACCTTCAGTACACTAGAGGGCAGGTCCATTGGTGGCCAGTATGTTCCCCAGGGCAACAGTGCTATGGAAAGACTATAACTGAAAGGGATCTTCTTCTCCAGGTTGCAAGGTAGCAGAGCATCAGTAGAGCCCATGGATAGCCCTACTATCCATGGGGGAGGCCAATACTGTGACCATAAGTGCTCTCCTTTCTAGAGCAGGCATCAAGCTGAATCAGCACCCTTGGTGAAAATCTGGTGCCTGGAAGGCTCCCCAAGACACCAGCATGCTGGAGCTACAGTGGTAGAAGAGGATCCCATATTAGTTCGCTCAGGCTGCCATAAGAAAATACCACAGACTGGATGTCTTCAAAATAAAGATGATTTTTTCACAGATGTGGAGGCTAGAGGTCCACGATCAAGGCGCTGCCAGGTTGGTGTGCTCTGAGTCCTCTCTCCTTGACTTTCAGACAGCTGTCTTCTCACTGCATCTTCACATTGTCTTTCCTCTGTGCACACACATGCTTGTGTTCTCATTTCTTCTTCTATGGAACCAGTCATATTGGATTACAATTTACACATATGGCCTCATTTTATATGACTTACCACTTTAAAGGCCCTGTCTCGTAATACAATCATATTCTGGGTTGCTGAGGGTGTTAAGCCTTCCATATGTGAATTGTGAGGGGCATGGGAACCCCAGCAAGGGAGCACATTGATTTTTAGAAGGTTCATTTAGGGCACCTGCCCTGAAGGACAGAGACTGTAGCCAAAAGGGCTGAATCCCTGTGCCACAATGGCTCACAGTACCTCAGAATGAGTCTACCAAACCTGCCCCAGCTTGAACAGCAGGTAGGCAAACTGATGGACAGAAAACACCAGGTCCCTAGGACACCAGTGGATTGTGGCCAGGAAAAAGGCCCAGAAACTTTTAGAAGAGTCAAAACACTGGCACTACGGGACTATGGTGCCCAAATGAAACCCAGGACACTTGTGTGCCGTATATTTCACAGCACCTGGTCTGATTAGAGTGACAATGTGTGCAGTCTGGTCAACAAAAGAGCACCCAAGGCCACATTACTCAGGCAGATGGTGACCAAAACTGCCCACCCATCACACCAGTGAGGTGACAGTGTCCAGAAGAGTGGAGGGACTTGAGAGTAAAATTGGATTCAGGCAGAAAGGGTTCATCTTGCAGATGCCCTGGCAAGATGAGCTCATGTTTCCAGAGCCTAAGGGCAGCCTGGGTGCCCAAAAGATCCTTGAAATCCAAGGAAGAAGGGAGGTTGGTGGCAGGAAGGATCCCTGCTGCACCCCACAGAGGGACAGACAGTGGCTGAGAGGATTCACCAGTTTACAATCTGACCGAAAGCCCAAAGGGCTTAGTTTCCCTAGGGGAGGATAGCTCTGTGAGGGGAAAATGCTCTTCTTCCCCAAGCAAGCAGACTGGCTTCCCAAGAACCCCACTCTCCCCAGAGTGTGCACAGGCTTGGTGCCAATAGGAATTCCAGATCTAGCTGGTGGAATGTCTGGTGCCCTGAGGGTTCCCCAGGACACTGGAGGTACAGTGGCAAAAGGGGGCACCCTTGCACCTTTTTGTGCAAGGTACATGATTGCTTCCAGGGTTTTGAGTTCCACAGGAAGAAAGAGGCTGGTGCCCTTATGCTATCTTCTCCAATCCAGTGCATGGGTAGCCTGCTCATAGAAAGTACCACTAAGACACAAACACCAGGGCAGAATGTGTCCAGAAATGCTCCTGGGTGTAAGTCTGTAATACCTCCTTAAATGTCAGGATAGAAACTATTGCCAATGGGTTCTGGGATCTACAGTCCACAGGGAGGGTGATTGTTGGAAGGGTATGTAGTTCCACAATTAGTAGACAGAACAAAGGACGTAAGGACATGGGAAACTCCAGGTGTGAACCAAAAGTCCCCAGTGACACTAGCTTGTGGGAAAACTGGGTGCTGAAAGTGTTCTGGGTTCCACTGCAAACAGGGTAGCTGAGGACTGGACAGCCACATGTGCCCTAGTGCTAGGTTTGTCCAGCAAGTGACTGGAAGAATTGCTGTGTCTGTATCACAAGTCTTACCTTCACATCTTTAATCCACTTGGAATTTATTCTTGTATATGACATAAGAAAGTGGTCTAGTTTCATTTTTTGCATGTATCTGTCCAATTTTTCCAACACCATTTATTAACTAGACTGTGTTTACCTCATTGTATGTTCATGCTTCTTTGTTAAATAAGAATTGACCATATAGCTGTGGGTTTATTTCTGGGCTCTCTATTGATCTGTATGTCTTTATTTCAGTATCATGTTGTTTTGATTACTATAGCCATGTAGTGTATATATGTTTATACATTTACATATAAATATACTTTTTTTACTTTAACACTGTAAATGCTCCTATCTTACTCCACTGTCTTCTGGCTTTCATGTTTTCTAAGGAGAAGACTGGTGTAATTCTTATCCTTGTTCCTTATAGGTAAAGTATTCCCCCAGCCCTTCTGGCTTCTTCCAATATTTTCTCTTTTTCTTTGATTTTTTTGTCCAGTTTGAATACTCTATGCCTACTAGTAGACTCTTTCCTTTTTTTAAAGATTTATTTATTTATTTATTTATTTATTTATTTATTTTTAGAGAGAGGGAAAGGGAGGGAGAAAGAGAGGGAGAGAAACATTAATGTGTGGTTGCCTCTCGTGCAGCCTTCTGGGAACCTGGCCTGTAACCCAGGTGTGTGCCCTGACTGGGAATTGAACCAGTGACTCTTTGATTCACAGGCCGGTGCTCAATCCACTGAGCCACACAAACCAGGGCTACTTTCTGGTACTTATCTTGTTTGGTATTATCTCAGCTTCCTGGTGTGACATCTGTTGTTAATATTTGGGAAATGTGTAGTGATTATTACTTGAAATATCTCTTCTGTTAATTCCTCACTTTCTTCTTCTTCTGTTATTCCCCCCTCAGTCTGCCAGTGCAACTCCTATTCAGTGACCTAAAAGGCTATGGTTTCTACATCACAAGAATAAATTGATCACTGAAGAACTTTTTGGTTCCACAACATACAGGCTGACTGGATGCTATAAGGACTCCTGAAACCCTAGCAAGTGGGCAGGTTGGTTATCTAAAGGTTCTTCAGGGAACCCAGCAAAGAATAGCCAAGGGTCTAAGCTTCCTGAGCTTGTGATTGAATGTATTCTAATTTCCACAGCAGGCAGGCAGGTTGAGGGCAGGAAAACCCTTGGATTCACAGCATGCCAGCAGGCTGTAGTGGGAGACAGGCTGGAACCCTTGCTGATGGGAAGCCTGATAGCCAGATTACTCCCTGGGGCACAAGCTTATTAGTGGCTGAATGGGCTCTTGTTTTGATATCTTATGGGCTTACCAAAGTGTGAAAGAACTTACCATAACCTCAAGCAAGGCCAGCACTGTAACCTAAAATGGTCCCATATGCACAGCACATGGGCAGCCTGATGGCCAAAGCATCCTCAGTTCTACAGCATGAGAATAGACTGGGATCAGGCAGGAACACTTGGACACTAGACGATAGGAACACTGGTGGTCAGAAATTTCCCCAATGCACTAGCATGCTGTAGGTATGGTAGCTAAAAGGGTCACCTAAGGTACCATCTGGCTGGAAGGATGATTGCCAATAAGTCCCTATATTTACTAGTGCTACAGTCAGTGAGTGTTCATAAGGACTGCCTGGAATCCAGTGCACCAGAAGTCTGGTCTCAGAAAAGGCCCAGGGAACATCAGTGCATTGGCAGAAGGTGTCTGGAAGTGCTCCAGAGTGCCAGCAAACTGACTAGCACATGTCCAGAAGAGCACTAGGGTCCTAGAGGTCAGAATTGACCTGAAGCTCAACAAATCTAAGTCCCACCACTTATAGAGAGGGTGATGATCCAAAGGCTACTAAGTTCCTCAGCACTCCTACAGGAAAGGGACAAAAAAAAAACAATGAAAGGAAGAATCATGGGTTGTCTGGTCTTTGTAAGGTCCCATGACACAATAACATGTGGGAAGGTCAATGACAAAGGTGTTACAAGTTGCATTGCACTCAGGCTAGCTGTGGACTGTAAGGGATGTTGGTTTCCCAGAACTGTTTCCTATGACCAGGTTCTATTTTCTGCATCATGCGAGCAAGCTGGTGTCCAATGTCCCCTTGTTTTCTAGGCAGGATGTATGACATGGTGCCAAAATTAGCCACGGAACTGTAGTGACTGGGCATGTTACTGGTCAAAATGTTCCCCAGCACACTCGCACGTGAGGCGGGCAGAACCGATAGTACCTCAAAGAGCTCGGACACCAGAGCTCAAAGGGCCGGTGATAACATAGTCAAGGCCTGTAATGTGACTGAATATGCTTCAATTCAACAGCATGCTTACAAAATGATGGTCACAAAACACCAGGATCACTAACATGCCAGGAATATGTGGGCAGGAATTGTTCCTGAAACCTTCCAATCAGGGAGGTACTCATGACATGAACACCATGGGAGATATGCACCAGTGTACTGAGAGTATGGTGCTCAAACAGGTGGCATAATACACAGGATGAGATCTGGCTAGAGCTGTTAAGGGAGCATAGGACCCCAGTGCATGGGCAAGCTAGTATTCAAAAGGGTCCATGGGGAACATGGTGTCCAGAAGTTCCACCTGCAATACCAGCAAGGTTACAGGTTAAGTGTAAGGAACAGTCTCAGAAGTTCGGAGGACATAATTGAACCTTGGGAGAAAGGCATTGTCCTGGTGAATGCCTATAGGATGACTCAAAGATTATATCACTTAAGGACAATCTTGGACCTGATGGTGTCCAGCACCCTAGACAGAGAGGAAGACGTTACCTCAGGGCACCAGTGTGAAGGACAGACGATG
>JAPYXV010002205.1:0-13351 GCA_028533065.1 Trachops cirrhosus
CCCCCTGGCTGGGGCCCACCAGCCACTGCTGATTGTGCGCCCAGGGTCTGCCTGCTGTGTACTTGCGCGCCGCCCCGGGTGCTCAGCTCTCCGCTCTGCGTCCCTCACCGGGCCGGACTCCGCCCCTCCTACCGGTCTGGATGAAAGTGTCTATTTTTAAATCTTTGGTTGTCCGACTTCCATAAACTTCAATTTTCTGTCAGTTCTGGTTGTTATTTTGTTTCTATATCTTTGTTGTCCCTATCTTGGTTGTGCAAGGAGGCACAGTACGTCTACCTATACCTCCATCTTGGCTGGAAGTCTCATTTTTTGGAATTCTTATTTCTTCATTCTTTTCTGGTTGTATATTGTTTTCTTCCTTCTGGTCCACTCCAATGATGGGAGACCCATCTTTCATTCCATCACTATTGGTTCCCTGTGCATTTTTCTTCATTAAACTTATGGTAGCCTGCATTTTTTCATCTAATTTGAGACCAAAATCAACGAATTCTGTGAGTATCCTGATCACCAGTGCTTTGAACTGTGCATCTGATAGGTTGGCTGTCTCTTGGTTGCTTAAAAGGATGGGTTCTGGGGCTTTCAATTCTTCTTCTGTTTGAGCCATCTTTTTGCTGGGCTTTTTTTTTTTTTTTTTTTTTTTTGGTGTTGTGGAGCTCCTGTAGTGAGGGGCGGGGCCTTAGGAGTTCACCAGGGCTCCCCAGTCACTGGGTTGTGATGTTGTATGTAGGGGTGGGGTCCGAAAAGGAACAATGGCGCATGCTCTGCTCTCTCTAGGACCCCAGACCCTTCCACTGCTTTCTGCAAGCTAATGGGCCCCTCTGGCACCAATTCCAGTATGGGTGGTCCTGTGCACCCCGCAGGACCTTCCCTCTCAGTCAGTGACCCAAAGCTGTATTTCCCGGTGCTGGGACCCTGATTTGCGCACAGTGCCTTGCTTCACAATGGCTGCCTCACTGGGTCTGCTGGTCGCCACCCCCTGGCCGGGGCCCACCAGCCACCGCTGCTTGTGCACCCAGGGTCTGCCTGCTGCGGAGTTGCGCACCTCTCTGGTTGCTCAGCTCTCTGCTCCGCGTCCCTTGCCCGGCCTGACTCCGCCCCTCCTACCAGTCTGGATGAACGTGTCTATTTTTAAACCCTTGGGTGTCCAACTTCCATACACTTCAATTTTCTGTCAGTTCTGGTTGTTATCTTGTTTCTATATTGTTGTTGTCCCTATCTTGGTTGTGCAAGGAGGCACAGTGCGTCTACCTATGCCTCCATCTTGGCTGGAAGTCGAGAGTCTCGTTAAGTCTTAAAAGGACAAATCCATTGGGTCTACAATGTCATATAAATGTTAGCCTAAATACCTAGGTTAGTCTAAAAGGTACTGTATTTTGCTGCGTATAATTGCACTCCCATGTATAACACATACCACACTTTTGTGCACATTAAACATGGGATTATTATACCCATTATTATAACCATGGTATGTACTCATTGTACCCATGTATAATGCACATCCTTATTTTTCCCTCAAAAATTTGGGCAAAAAATTTGTGCATAATACTTGGCAAAATACGGTAATATAACTTTGTTTACTTGTTTTGTATTACCATGAACTCAGTAACCTATTTTAGTAATTGTAGTTTACCATAATAACTATACTTTGTCCAAATCTCTTGGAAATTTGATGGAGACCTGTATCTTAAATTTTCTAATATAGGCCATTAATTAAAACAAAATACAAAAAAACTCCTTTATACTTCCCAGCTTAAAAACAAAAATATTATATTCAAACATCAATAAAATAATGTCCACTGTACCTTATTATAACGATCATGTGGAACAGACTGTAAAACGATTGGTTCCATTGTAGAAACATTGGCAAATTGTACCTCTGGAATATATAGGGCACAAACCACATGAGCCCAACCTAAAAGTAAATAAAAGTAACATTATTTTGTAGTTTTCAATAAAGCTTTTTCAATGATAAATAAAATCAGAAACTTTTTTCTAAAGATATCCCTTTAATGCCTGCTTCAGCCAATAAGCAACAAAAATATTAACAAATTCTCATTATTGACTGAATAGTCAAACCCCTACTAATAAAGCATTCCCAATCATTTTTCTACTTACATGCACAGTAACACAAATAAAGGGAAACAGCTGAAAATTCAGATTCTGACACTGACTGACATTTCTTAAAAATAAATCAGATAAACACTATTTCTGAGAACCACTGTAGAAATAAGAATTTTATAGTTGAATACCTAAAATAAAATATTTCATACTTTAATCTTAAATGTCAACATTAAATTTTCCTTTTATATTGATGTCAATATTTTTTAATTGATATTTTACTAGTTCTGGGATTAATTATTTGAATATCTCATTTAAAATACTCTTAACAATTGATGTTAAATATTTTTCATTTTCAAAATGTGACTGAAGCTATCAAAGAGCTGATGTGATAGTGAGGAATTAATGACTCAAAACTTGAAAAGGATGGAAGTCCAGGTTGGAGAGTACAGCTTTTGGCTACTTTTACCACCCAGCAGTCATTTGCTCATTGCAGAGAAAACAGCTGAGAGGATGAAAGGTGCTTTCTGAGAAACTCAGAAGGCTGAAAGTACAGGGGTTTATGTTCACAGACAACCAAAGGAAAAGAGGAACTAGTGAACTCCTCACTCCCTTTTATCTACAACACTGAAGGGCTACAAGCTAAGAGTAACAATAAACTAAAAATACACTGGCCCTCAAAGAGACTGAAAATGGGCTTTGATCATCTCAAACTCTTGAAATCTGACTCGTGTAATCCTAAATTATAAGGGCTCCAAAGCACCAGATAGAAGTAAATATATAACCTCTCTGCAGAAAAACGTTATCTTGGCTACAAATAATTTTTTAGTATTTTTTATTGATTATGCTATTACAGTTTTCCCAATTTTTCCTTCTCTATCCCTCCTCCACCCCACCCCCCAACCCTCCAAAATTCCCCCCCTTAGTTCATGTCCAGGAGTTGTACATGTAAGTTCTTCGAGTCCTCTGTTTCCCATACCATTTTTGATTTCTCCCCATCTAACTTATGCCTACTAACCATGCTTCTTCTTCCCTGTACCTTCCTCCCCTCATTCCTCCCTTCTCCCTCCCAACTGAAATCCCTCCAGGTGATGTCCATTTCCCTGATTCTGTTTCTGTTCTGATTGTTTGCTTAGTTTTTTGCTTTGTTTTTCTTTTCTTTTAGGTTTATTTATCGATAGTTTTGAGTTTGTTGTCATTTTACTGTTCATATATTTGATCCTCTTTTTCTTAGATTAAGTCCCTTTAACATTTCATATACTAATAGCTTAGTGATGATGAACTCCTCTAACTTGACCTTATCTGGGACACACTTTATCTGCCCTTCCATTCTAAATGAAAGCTTTGCTGGATAGAGTAATCTTGGATGTAAGTCCTTGCCCTTCATGCCTTCAAATACTTCTTTCCAGCCCTTTCTTGCCTGTAAGGTTTCTTTTGAGAAATCAGCTGATAGCCTAAGAAGAACTCATTTTTAGGTAACTCTCCCCTTTCCTCTTGCTTCTTTTAAGATTCTCTTTATATTTAATCTCAAGTAACTTGATGATGTGCCTTGGTGGGTTCCTCTTTGGGTCAACCTCTCTGGTTGAAATTCTTTGGGACTCTCTGGGCTTCCTGGACTTCCTGGAAGTCTATTTCCTTCACCAGATTGGGGACGTTTTCCTTCATTATTTGTTCAAATAAGTCTTCAATTTCTTGCTCTTCCTCTTATCCTTCTGGCACCCCTGTAATTCAGATATTGGAACGTTTCAGGTTGTCCCAGAAGTTTGTAAGAGTCTCTTCACTTTTTCTAACTCGTTTCTTCATTTTCTTCTGGATGGATTTTTTTTCCTTTTGTTCCAAACTGTTGCTTTGAGTCCTGGTTTCCTTCCTGTCACTGTTGATTCCCTGAAAATTCTGCTTTATTTCACTTTGGGTATCCTTCATTTGTTTTTTCGTTTTTCGACCAAGCTCAATCAGACCTGTGAGCATTTTGATTACCAGGGCTTTAAATTCTCCATCAGATAGGTTGGTTATCTCCTCCTCACTCAGTTCTCTTTCTGAGGCTTTACTCTGTTCTTTCATTTGGGCCATATTTGTTTGTCTTGGTGCAGCTGATAGGTCGTTAGGGGGAAGGGCCTTAGGTATTCACCCAGCAGGCCAACCCTGTTTGCTGGGCTGTGGCGCTGCCTATAGGGGAGGGGCCAGAGAGGGAACAGTGCAGCTCACCTGCTCCTCTCTAGCGCACTTTTCAACTGACTCTCATGTGAGACTGGGAGCTTCTACTGCTGCAACCAACGTAGCCCACAGCTGCCTCTGAGTTCCCTTAAGTCAGCCCCTCCCTTGCAGCCTGTCAAGGTTGGCAGCCAGCTGCAGGGTCCACTGCATTGCCGGGGTGTTTTTAAGTCGGATAGCACAGTACACTACCTTACCAGTCTGGTGGATCTGGTTGATTTTTTTTTCTTTAATTCCTTTGTTGTCGGAATTCCATGCAGTTTGATTCTCTGGCACTTTTGGTTGTTTATTGATTTCAGATTGGTTGTCATCCTCCTTTTGGTTGTGCGAGGAAGCGAAAGGTCTCTACCTACGCCTCCATCTTGGCCAGAACTCTCAATAATTTCTAATATTAGTTCATGTCAGTGTAATAAAAAATACCAAACACATGAGAGTCAAGACAGTATGAAAGAAACCAGGAGAATCAAGGAAAAAAACAGCCCTGATCAACACTGCTCCACTGGTTAGGCATTGTGCTAAAAAGCAGGAGACCCAGGTTCAATTTCTAGTCAGGGCACGTGACTGGGTTGCAGTTCCCTCAATTACTTAGTTGTATCCAACAGTCAACTGAGGAATGGATGATTCTCTCTCACACTGATGTTTCTCACCCACTCTTTCTCCCTCCCTTCCCCTTTCTCTAAAATAATACATGAAATCTTGGAGCGGGTTGCAGTGGCAACAAGGCACAAGGAGCCGACCCGTGCCTGGCTGGTGGAACTGTTGGCTAGAGGTGACACAGCCCTGCCCCGCAGGGAACGGAGCAGCCACTGCTACCTGCACTGGAGCCAAGGGGCTGAGCCTACACAGAGTCACCACACTGGCAGGCGCTGATTCCTCTCTTTGGTCCTGAAGATTACTGGCCAGAGAAGTCCTGATGGTCCAGTCCAGTCATGATGGAGATTTCCACACAGCTATTGTTCTATACAATGAAGCTCTGGATGTTGACCCTCAGAACTACACCTTATACAGAAACAGATCTGCAGCATATATGAAAACCCAGCAGTACCACCAGGCCTTGGACAACACAATCAAAGCTCAACTTCTCAATCCCAAATGACATAATAAGGCATACTTCAGACAGGCTGGTGTTGTCCTCCAGTACCTTGGACATCATGCCAATGCCCTGGCAGCCTTTGCATCTGAACTGGGTTAGGATCCCGAAAGTCTCCAGCTTTTGGTAGGGATGGTAAGACACTACCATGAAAATTCCATGAGAGACTCTGTCAAGCACACTTATCAGCAGCTTCAGGAAATGAAACTGGACAAGAGTCCCTTAATGGTCCTGTCTATGGTTGGGCAGGAACTCCTGACGGCTGACCATTATGAGGCCTCTGTGGTTGTCTTATAAGCTGCTCTGAAGATTGGCACCCTCAGCATCAAACTGACAGGTTCCCTTTTCTCTACCTTGAACAGTGCTCACTGGTCTCTTGGAAACACAAAGAGCACTGGATACATGCAGCAGGACTGGGACATAGCCAAGACCTTAGGTGACCAGACAGGAGAATGCCAAGCTCATGGGAATCTAGGCTTTACATCTTCTCCAGAAAAACTTATCAGAGCCCTGACTACTGTGACTCAGTGGGTTGGGTGCTGTCCTGCAAACCAAAAGGTTGCTGGTTCGACTCCCAGTCAGGGCACATGCCTGCATTGTGGGCCAGGTCCCTGGTTGGGGGGGTGTGAGAGGCAAGTTATCAACGTTTCTCTCATACAAATGTTTCTCTCCCTCTCTTTCTGCTTCCCTTCCTCTCTCTCTAAAAATAAATAAATAAAATCTTTTTTTTAAGAAAATTATTGGGAGACTCTCACTAACCAGAGACATCAGTTGTACTCATCATGAAACTCAATGATCAACAGGTTGTATTTTGAGTATCGCTTCTTACCTGCCTGAAATTAACTGGAAACCTTTATTTCCATATCCCTAAATCTAGCCACCAATTGTTAAGACTGAAGTTAATATTGGTTAAAGAAATATATAAAATGCCTAAAGGAAACTATTGCAATGATACATATTTTGTTTAGGTTCAAAGTTTTAGTTGACAGTCTTCTGGGATTTCACTCAGTTAAATGTGACATCTGCTCACAAAGCACCTGATGTACAAAGCACTGTGCTAAGGATTGAGGGTCTAGGCAATGGGTGTGGGGTCACTACACTTGAGGGGCTTATTTTCTCTTTGAAAAGAGGCAGAGCTTTAACACAGCAAAAAGATTACACACTGCTTGAGCAATAAATGATAATGTCCTCTTATTTATGGCCAAGATTCTGAAATCCTAAAGGAGGCAGACTGGTATAAAATTGTGGAAGCTTTGTGAAACAGGTGAAACATAAACTGGCCCCTGAATGAGATAGAGAAACTGGTATATGGGATTTTAAAACCTGGAGAGACACACTTCTTCCTATGGAAGAGGGGGAGATATTTGAGCTGTGCACATGTGACAGCCAAAATTGCCCACTTGCTATAAACATGGTGTTTGGAAGAGAGGCAAAGGCAAACATGGCCGACACTGGCCCTCACTAGTTGGAAGGCTGGGTGCTCCCACTGGCTTGTGCCACCCATTGGATTCCGGGAGAGGACTTCTGAAACTGAGCTGGCCGGGAAGTGAAAAGTCAGTTGGTTCTGTCCTCTCACCCGGGTTCAGAAGGGCATGTCAACGGTGGCCAGTGTGAGCCTGTGAGTGGAAGCCTGGGGCACAGACTCCAAATGATGCCTAAAGCTGGACAGTGACTAGAGATCAGCTAAGTTACTACGGTCATGATACTTTTGGGTGGGAAAAGAGGTTCCTGGAGCAACCCTGAACTGAGCTGGCAGAGGGTGGCAGAGTGATTTTCCTCTGGGCGTCTTAGAGGGAACAGGCTTTGAGGTAGAAACTTGCCATTACTTCCAAAGACCTTGGTGATAATAGTCGGCACTGTGAGCAGATTTTTGTTCTTGTGTTATTTTCAGTTCATGAACCTATATAGTAGTTGTAATGAGACTATTTTTGATGTCATACTTCTTCTTTCCCCTTACTTTTGCTACCCAGATATTTTAGGCAGAAACTTGTCATTAAATAAAGGATTCCTTTCTGTTCCACTGAACTCCGTCTTTGGAGATTTGCCTTGTAGGCAGTGAGTGGTAGGAACCCCACCCCATTGGTTGGGTTCAGGAACAATAAGATAGAGCATGCCTTTAGCAAACATCAGATATTTTCCACCATCTTTTTCAGTATAGTTATAGGTTTTGGTTTTTATAAAAGGTAATATTAGTTTTATTCAATTATATTAGAAATCCATGAAAATAACCAAGAGTAATCCCACCATCCTGTTAAAATGTTGGGTAGAATCTTTTGGTCATGTAATCAGTTATAATTATTTGTATCTATTAAAAAAAATTGGGGGGTGGGGGGGTTGGCTGGGATGGGAGTACAAGACAGAAAACTGTACTTGAACAACAATTAAATAAAAAAGGAAAAAAATGTGAAACCCTACTGCAATGCTGTTTTATAAGTTGCTTTCCCATTAATATTTTTCCACTAATTTTTAAACATTTCTTCAGTTTATTACATGTTCTACTTCTAAAAAAATCTGTATGCTAAAATTTCAGGCACAGGCATCAAAACAAGTATGATCATATTCAAATACATCCAAGACAAAACTGAAAATTTCTTCATGGAACTGAAAACTATACTAATAAACCCAATAAAAGTACAAGAAACGAAATCAAGATTTTTTTAAAACTCATTGGGTAAAATCAACAATGTTTTAGACATGAAAACAGAATCAGAGGGCAATAACAAAATAGGGCAGAAGAAAATACCCAGAATATTAGTACAAAACACAAAGGAAGAAAAGTACAGAAACACAAAAGACATAAATAGTATAAGCAAACCTAACACACACGTCACAGAGAAATGAGAGATAAAATATCATGAATGCAACATTTAAAATAACACTGAAAAATTATCTAAAAACTTTCAAAACAGAAGATGACAAGTCATAGACTGAAGAATCATAATAAATCCAGAGTATATAAAAATAAATCCATGCCTAGGAACATTAGTAAAACTACAGAAAACCAAAGAGAAAGAGAGAGGGGTAGAAGAGAGAGATAAAAATCCTTAAACTATCAAAAGGCAAGTTGTCATCAAAAGAACCAGATAAAGAAAGCCTATACATATCTTTAAACAAATTTCCATTAAAGGAAACACCAAACAATTTTCCTCAGACAACAGGAAAAAGTGAGCCAAGGACGAAGCTCCAAAATAAAGGGGAGGAAAAAAAACCCATGATAAACGTGTAGATACTTTCACTGGATATTGACTGGTTAAAACAACAACTTTTTTTCAGTTGAAATACGTATGACTGTTTACTTCAAAACTTTAAATGTTATCTAGTAAAGTTTTCAATGTATGTAAATTTAACACTAAAACTATAACAAGATTGGGGAAGGAACAAGAAGAAGACACCTATTCAATTTCAAGATTTCTACATTTTGTGGGAAGTGATACACACAGTACATTGAATTTATTGGTACAATAATTATAATCCCTAAATGAACCACTATTTAACTAAGTATTAAAATTTCTTTACATAAAAAAATATAGACAATGTTCCTAGTGGCTTTTCCATACAAATGGCCTGTCTTGGCCCAAGCTTCAGACTTTCCTAAATCTCTCAAATAAGCAGCACCTGGCTTTCAGAATACCCTGTACCTCTTGCAAAGTGGTCCCAGGCCCAGTACTAGCAGCAACTGGCCTCTGTTCGGGGCTTGGCCTGTCCTGGCCAAGGTACCTCCAAACCCAACACAAGTAGCAGCCAGTAAAGACTGCTTTGTAGCTCATGTTAGGTGGACCTGGGCAGAGCACAGGTGGCTGCTGACCTTGGCCTTCACCTCATAGGAAGCCCCAGAGCCAGGGTACCCTGTGGACAGCTACAGACCACACCAAAGCATCACCCAACCACCTCCACAAGTAACACTAAAGGGGCAGACTTGGTGAGCATCAGAGTCCTGCTGAAGTAAGTCCTACTCCATGGGATGGGAACCTGAATAGCTTCCTCCATGGTGGTACCAGCCAGTCCTTGCAGCCAATCAGCCTGAAGGGTAAATCCTTCCCACTGACAGGCAAACAGCAATCAAGGCTCAACTACAACATGAGAATATACACAGCCCACATGGGGTGGGTGTGTACGGGTCACACCTGGATTGAGCAGCTCAGGAAAAAGGGAGGCTGTGCCACTGGAACCTACAGAACACTTACTATATTAGGCCTCTCTACCAAGCCCAGGAGATATAGCAGCTCAACCTACTGAATAGAAACAATCACTGGGAGGCTGTGAAAATTAGGAGGAAAAAAAACCATGTACCTACCAAATGAAAGAACTCAAAAAAAAACCAACCATACAAAAATGGAGACAAGCAACCCACTAGATGAACAATTCAAAACACTGGTTGTAAGGATGCTCAATGAACTTAGAGGAAAAGTAGATGAACCTTGAGAGAACTTCGACAGTATAAAAAAGGACATAGAAACCATTAATAAAGAGCCACTCATAGGTATTTGCCAGGGCAGGCTTCGCAGCTGTGTGTAGGGGAGGGGTCAGAGAGGGAACAATGCCACTTGCTAGGTCTCACCCTGCTTTCCGTCACTTCCATCTCCTCCTGCAAGGGACTAGAGTCCTTCCAGCTGCTGCCCTACTGTTGATTCCCCAAGAGGGTAGAATTGTATATACTCTAGGACCTCATCGGCCCCTCATGTGGACTCTCCTGAGAGACTGGCAGTTTCATCCACCACAGCAACACCCATAGGTTTTTACAGTCAGAGGTTTAAGACTTTATTTCCTAGTGCTGGAACCCCAGGTTGAAATGTCTGTCCCGGGACTGGGATTGCTCACTCCACAGTTGTCCCTCAAAATTTTTATATACACACAACTGAAGGACAGACCCTTCCACCAGCCCTACCTCACCATGCATCCTCTCTACCTCAGTTACCCATCTCCGCCCCTCCTGTCTGGATGAATGTTTCTTCTTTAACTCCTTGGCTGTCAAAGACTTCCACACAGTTAAGTTTTCTGGCAGTCACTCCTTATAATGTAACAGGTGTGCAGACAAATTGAGGAGACAAAGAAATTATGGCCCAAATGAAAGATCAGATCGAAACTCCAGAAAAAGAACTAAGTGACAAAGAGATAGCCAATCTGCCAGAGTTCAAAACACTGGTAATTAGGATGCTCAGAGAAAAAACTGAGTGTGGCCACAATATAAAGGAAGAAGTAAAGGCTATTCAAAGTGAAATAAAGAAAAATATGCAGGATACCAACAGTGAAGGGAAGGAAACTGGGATTCAAATCAATGATTTGGAACAAAAAGAATGAGTAAACATTCACCCTGTACACAGAGAAGAACCAAGAATTCATAAAAATGAGTAGAGCTTAGGAACCTCTGCGACAACTTCAAACGTACCAACATTTGAATCATAGGGATGCCAGAAGGAGAAGAGGAAGAGAAAGAACTGAAGAATTTATTTGAAAAATTAACAAAAGAAAATTTCCCCAATCTGGTGAAGGAAATAGACATACAAGTCCAGGAAGCACAGAGTCCTAAACAAGCCCCAAACAAGGACACAAAGAGGACCACATCAAGACAAATCAAGGATAAAGCTAAAGAGAGAAATCTTAAAAACAGCAAGAGAAAAGCAGAGTTACCTACAAAGGAGTTCCCATAAGACTGTCAGCTGATTTCTCAAAAGAAACCTTGCAGGCAAGAAGGGGCTGGAAAGAAGTATTCCAAGTCATGAAAGGCAAGGACCTACATCCAAGATTACTCTAACCAGCAAAGCTATCATTTAGAATGAAAGGGCAGAGAAACTGCTTCCCAGACAAAGTAAAGCTAAAGGAGTTCATCATTACCAAGCCATTATTATATGAAATGTTAAAGGGACTTATCTATGAGAAAGAAGAAGATCAAAACTATGAACAATAAAATGACAAAATGCCCTGCCTGATGTAGCTCAGTGGACTGAGTGCAGGCTGGGAACCAAAGGGTGACCGGTTCAATTATCAGTTCGGGCCTATGCATGGGTTGCGGGCCAGGTCCCCAGTGGGGGACATGAGAGAAGCAACCCCACACTGATTTTTCTCTCCCTCTGTTTCTCCCTCTTTCTCCTCTCTATAAAAATAAATAAATAAAATCTTTTTAAAAAATAAAATGACAACAAGCTCACAACTATCAATACCTGAATCTAAATAAAACAAAAATGAATTATGCAAACAACTACAACAGGAACACATTCACAGAAATTGAGATCACGTGGAGGGTTATCAGCAGAAATGGAGAAGGGAGAGAATGGGGGAAACGATACAGAGAATAAGAAGCATAATTGCTAGATAAAAATAGATGGAGAAGTTAAGAATAGTATAAAAAACAGAGAAGCCAAAGAACTCATATGTACAAACCATGGACATGAACTAAGGAGGGAATTGCTGGAGGGAGTGGGGGTATCGGACAGAGGGGGGCAAATGGGAAAAAAATGGGACAACTATAATAGCATAAATAATAAAATATACTTTAAAAAAAAGGATCAGTCAGGTATTAAGGATATCACTAACTGAAATGAAGAATAATTTACTGGGAATCAACACTAGAGTGGATGAGCCAAGAACACAACAAAGCAAAAACACCTAATCAGAACAGTAAAAAGAAAAAGACAAAGAACTTATAAGCATGACCCATGGACATGAACTAAGGGGGGGAATTCCTGGAGGGAATGAGGGATACTGGTTGGAGGTGGAAAGAGAGAAAAACTAAGACAACTGTAATAGAACAATAAATAAAATATATGTTTTAAAAAAGAAAACAGGAATATCTCCCTATTATTCAAAAATAAATTTGTTAAGATTTCACTGGGATAATTTCTGTCATTCATGTGCAAAGTAACAACTTTTACCAAAATTTTTCATTTTAAAAGGCCATGATAGCCCTTACACGCATATAAAATAAATGACTAAAATGTTACAATGTTTAAAGAAATGGAGAATTAAAATATGTAACAAAAAGTTGTGTGTCAGCAGTTCGATAAAGAAATTTAGAGACTTCCGGCCAAGATGGAGGCATAGGTAGACGCACTGTGCCTCCTTGCACAACCAAGATAGGGACAACAACGATATAGAAACAAAATAACAACCAGAACTGACAGAAAATTGAAGTGTATGGAAATCAGACAACCAAGGATTTAAATATAAACACTTTCATCCAGACCAGTAGGAGGGGCGAAGTCAGGCCGGGCGAGGGATGTGGAGCGGAGAGCTGAGCACCCAGGGCGGCGTGCACGTCTGCAGCAGGCAGACCCTGGGCGCACAAGCAGCAGTGGCTGGTGGGCCCCGGCCAGGGGGTGGCGACCAGCAGACCCAGCAAGGCAGCCATTGTGAAGCAAGGCACTGCACACAACTCAGGGTCCCAGCGCCGGGAGATAGAGCTTGGGTCACTGACTGAGAAGAAAGGTCCCACGGGGTGCACAGGCCCACCCACAATGGAATTGGCGCCAGAGGGGCCGGGTTGGCTTGCAGAAAGTGGCGGAAGGGTCTGGGGTCCTACAGAGAGCAGAGCAAGTGCCATTGTTCCTTCTCGGACCCCGCCCCCACATACAGCGTCACAACCCAGCAACTGGGGTGCCCCGCCCAGGTGAACTCATAAGGCCCCGCCCCTCACTACAGGAGCTCCACAAGACCAAAAAACAAAACAAAAAAAAAAGCAGCAAAAAGATGGCTCAAACAGAAGAAGAATTGAAAGCCCCAGAACCCATCCTTTTAAGTGACCAAGAGATAGCCAACCTATCAGATGCACAGTTCAAAACACTGGTTATCAAGATACTCACAGATTTGGCTGATTTTGGTCACAAATTAGCTGAAAAAATGCAGGCTACAATAAGTTTAATGAAGAAAAATGCACAGGGAACCAATGGTGATGGAATGAAAGATGGGTCTCACATCAATGGAGTGGAGCAGAAGGAAGAAAAAAACATACAACCAGAAAAGAATGAAGAAATAAGAATTCCAAAAAAAGAGAAGAGG
>JAPYXV010002206.1:0-13350 GCA_028533065.1 Trachops cirrhosus
TTTCAGGAATCAGTCAAGTGATGTGAGGTATACAAGCTCTGTTTTGGATTCTGTGTTGGGTTTATTTAAAATTTGATATATTGTTCATTGTGAATTCTTCCATCAACTTTGAGTTTAAAAAATATACTACATTATTATATTAGTTATCTTGATAGCTGAGTTTTTTGGACAATCTTTCTCTTAAATATTGTGTCCTAGTGAAGTGCCTTACTCCCCTTGCCCTGCAGAAAGTGTATGTATTAAATCTTTGTTTTCACTTTAACAATAGTTTTCTTGGCTAGTGCTATAAACTTAGAACCACTACATGGCCTTGGGGATGAGAACCAGATGGGAAGTTGTTGTGCTCCAAAATGGATTTTGTTTTGGAGATTTTCAAAAGCTATTTGAAGTGAAGTCAGGTGAAGTGACATGAGTGATAAACCTTGATAACCTTGGTAAAGGTAAAATATTATAAAGACTGCTTTTTCATGTGAGTTGTGAAGAAGCTCTAAGGGTATTTTGAAAGATATAACTAAAACATTTTGGGTACGGGAATGTCACTAAATGATAAATCATTTCTAAAGTTGGTACCCTAAGATCCGTCTGCATGGTTGATTTTAAGGTACTTTAATTCAAAAGGCTTCATTATTTAGTGCTGTGCTACATATTTTTGATGAAGTAAATTTGAATTTGCATAATTCTCTGATTAAAAGTAAATATCCCTTAAATGAATGAATTTGCTGCCCTGGCTGGTGTGGCTGAGTGGATTGAGCACTGGCCTGTGAACGAAAGTGTCCCTGGTTGAATTCCTAGTCAGGGCACGTGCCTGGGTTGTGGGCCAGGTCCCCACTAAGGGGGCGCACATGAGGCAACCACACATTGGTGTTTCTCTCCCTTTCATTCTCCCACCCTTTACCTCTTTCTAAAATAAGTAAATAAAAGCTTTAAAAATTAAATAAATAAATTTGCTTATTGTATTGATACTTACACCAGAAGTATGTGTTTGTTAGAGGACAGTGTTTGGCACATGGATTTGTCCCTTAACTATCCCTGTTATTTGAAAAAATTCTGCAAAGATTTTGTCTTAGATCATTGCACCATGGGGACATGCCTTCATGTTCTTGACATATCTGCATTTGCACACATCTGTTGTTCATGTTCATGTTACAGCAGCTTTTGACTTTGGTTCTCAGTGCAGGTGAGAACCGCTGTGGCGTTTATTTTAAGGAAGCTAACCATTGTACACCTTCTTGCTTTTATTGGCGTCTGCCACAAACTGCAGCTTTTACCCAATCACAACCGCACATAATGTTACCAATCTGAAGTACGTTATCATTATTGTTCAGAAGGTACTTAGGTGTGGGGTTATTGGGTGACATGATAAGTGACTGTTTATAGGAAATTACCTTAATGCCTTTTAAAATGTCTGTATTACTTTTGTTTTCACCAGAAATGCATGGGAGTTTAGTAGGCCTGGATGGTTGCCAGCACTTTACATTGCTGTGTTTTGTTGTTTGTTTCTTTCTGGTCCTTCTAGTTGGGTGAAGGGTTATAGGTTATTTCTTTGTAATTTTAATTATTTCCCTAGCCACAGAGATAGAAAATTGTTATAATTCAAGAAAACCGACTAATAGGATTGAATATTGAATTAGGTAATATTTTAAACTTTTCAACCATGATTTTTCTAAGGTTATCTAACACATCATATGTAAAGTAATGTATATTAGTTATCATCATGAAAATATTAGTTTGCACTTTATGGGTAGATGCACTATTTAAGGAGATAAACATTACTTTTCTTTCTTTGAAGTTCTATAATTTACATTTTCAAACCATAATAGTTATTTACTTGAATGGTGGTTTTGCTTTCTAAAAATAATGATTTCAGCTAATAAAAATCTGGGTACATTTCATTATGAGCAGTAATTTATATGCAATATTTTGGACTCCAAATATTACTTTTATACTACTGCACATAAAAAGTAATTGTGGAATTAATTATTGACTTTTTCTTAGAGCCATTCCTTTGTGATTTTAAGAATGCTTGGAATGTAGTACATACTGACTGCCTAGAAATTTGGCTCTTCTCATACTTCAAAACACTTTGAATAAATGGTAAGTGCCTTTGAAAATACTCTTCTGTGCATGTTCTGGTGGCTTGGCACTGGTAATAAGTTACGTGCCTGTGTCAAATACCGGTCTGGTGGAGCATTATTATCAGCTGCTTTGATAAATGATGCAATTTACTGTACTCTCCTGATTTTTTTTTATAGCATTACATAGCCATGTAGAGCACTTGAGCTATTTTCTTTTTCTAATGGAAGAATTGATACTTTAAAGTAGAGTGGCTATCCATAGAGTTGAAAAGGCTTTGATACATAATTCTTGATATATTATCAATATATAATTTTTAATAAGTCTGACTCTCTAAAATTCTTTTGCCTCAATTATAGAGACAGATAAGGTGAGTGTATTTTTTGCTTGATAATGACATATTGCTAGGACTTATCTATTATATTATTCTTATATAGACCATAATTTTAAAGAATTCCAATAAAGAAAATGGAATGATGAAAATGGATCTGTTATTTTAACCTTATGATCTTATGAGACAGTTATGGTTTTCTATTAAAGTGCCACTCAAAGTATGGTTCATGGATGGATGTTGATCTACAAACGTACTGAGCTACAATGAAATGTGCACAGAAATGGAGAGCTTGCATTTTGAAACTTTTAAAACAGTTTGACATTGTCCTGACTTTCAAGCACAGCAATACAGAAATACTAGTCCATGATGTCTTAGGTGGGCAGATGGGGGCATCTGATCCTTCATTATAGATAATCTGAAAAGCACTAATGTGTAATATAGTAGCACTTCTCTGTATTCTTTGACTTTGAAATAAAGCTTGTATTGATTGATTACCATGTATCAGATACTATTTTACAGTGTATCTTAATTACTCCTTATCACATTCCTACTACATGCCCTCATTAGATTCATTTTACTGATGAGAAAACCAAAGCACAAAGAAATATCTTGCTTAAGGTCACACAGCTATAAGTTACATATGAAGATAACTCTAAGAAATAAAATGGGCATAGGTAAACTGATAATTCTTTGACAGTAGTGCATGCTGATTTCAGTTCTTGCATATGCAATGGCAGGAGAGTAAGTGATGTATGTGTATCACAAGGTGTCATAAACCTTCACACCCCTGAAGGACATTATACTTTGAATGCTGACTGTTCACTTTCAGAAGAACAAAATATCCTCTAGTTAAGGCCCTCCTTAAAGACTAAAGTATAGCAACCATAGCAATAACAAATTCTGCTATTCTGTAGCATTAGTTCTCAAGTGAAAAGACCTTTAATCTGGATGTACTTATTCTTACAAGTTCTAGTTCTTCATTTTAAACACATTTTTCCCCCCCACTGGGAGGAAGGAGGGTTAGTTTAGGACCATTACTTAGCTTTAGAGTAACATAGACTGAATTTAGACTCTTGATTTCATTGCTTTCTTCCTTTGCCACCTTAAAAAATTACATTTCTGGGACTCAATTTCTCTATCAGTCAGAGTCCATATCACCGTATCTTGCTTTTCCATAGGTATTAAATGATAAACTTTGGCTAAAGTCCTTGATATGGTGTTTGGGATACTGAAATTTTGCATTAAATGGCAGTCTGTTTAACTTTTTTTTTAACTGTCTATGTAGTTTTAGATTACATATGAGCTACAGGGAAAAGTTTTCTCTATGTGATTCTTTGGGCTGCCACAATTCCACAGCACTTAACTGTAAGACAAAATGACTATGATACAGTAAATAGGAGTAAGTGAGCTTTTTGTGTTAGATTTCCCTGGGTTTAAACCATAGTCCTAATATTCCATGGTCATGTCAGTGTGGGAAAATTCTTTAACCTAAAAAATTTATTTCCTCATCTGTAAAAATAAAAGTAATTATGATTTATTCATGATGTTGTGGTAGGACAGTATAGGAAAGTCCATGGAATCAGTGTCTGAAATTAAAACCAATAAATATTGTTTCTTTTCTTGGTCTCATTTTTTCCCTCAAAAGATAAAGGGGGGATGGGAAGAGTGGGCACAGCAGCACGGGTAGAAGTTGTGGATTGTTTCCTTGTCTCTATGAAATACAATGATTTAAAAATTACTCTATAATTTTGACAATGATGAGGTTGGTGATCAACACATTATATAGCTCACTATAGACAGTGATTTTCTTTCAGGCTTCACTTACATGAACATGAATTAGTTTGATGACTTTTACTTCATGCAGAAAGAGCCCAAACTATTTTCTTCACTAAGATTTAGCTCTGTTGGACAGCAAGTGTTGGTAAAACTTAATTCTTACCGTTATATTGAGTTCACCAGTGTTTCCAAATATGAAAATATTGAGAATAAACAATACCATATGTACAACTTTATTTCAAACAACAAATGTGTTTCTGCCTCATTAACAAAGAAAACAAAAGTGATATATGTGGAATTATTATTTTGAGATTAATAAATCTGCAAACTTAAGAATTTTTTTATTCTATTTTAAGAGCTTAATTATAACTTTCCTCATCTCATTGAATGCTATGGTTGTTTTCTGCAATCTATCCCCAGCTGTGAAAAATTTCTCTTTTAAAAAAAAAATTTGCTGCATCCTCTCTTCCTTCTTTCTCTGCTTCCTCTTTTCTCTTTCCTCTCTTCCTTCCACTTCTGTCTCCCTCATCTTATGTTTTTTTATTATCTTCCTGTCCTCTTCAACATCATCATCATTCTTCTTTGTCTCCTCCTCCCTCATTTCTCTCTCTCACATTCTCATTCTCTTTTTCTCACACTTTCTCTCACACACATACATACTCTCCTTCTCTCTCCCTTTCTTCTCTGCTCCTGTTCTCCCTCTTCCTTTCTCTTTCCCCCATTCTCTTTCTCTCTCTGTCATGTTCTCACAAATGTTAATACATACACACTCTATGAAAAAAGGAGTTCATTGGCTAGATAAGGTCGAGACTTTCCAATCTCTTTCTCTAGTTTCTACTGAACACTTGAACCTGTGTCTTCTATGCCCAATGACCTAAAAGACATCACATTTTCATTCATTGTCTACAGGGTTGAGATCTTAAAGCCAAAAAGTTTGTAACATTTTGCCATTCTTTATACATTTTTATTGTAAAAACATGAAATAAGTATAAGAAAGTCCCTTCACATTCTTAAATTATTTCCAGTATGATTAGGACAATAATTTAAAAAATTACACACATAATTATATGCCAAAATGTAATCATATCACAATACTTTTAAAAATACATTTTATTGATTATGCTATTATAGTTGTCCCAGTTTTTTACCCTTGCTTCCCTCTACCTGATACTCCCATTCCCTCCAACAATCCACCCAGAAGTTCATGTCCATGGGTCATGCATATAAGTTCTTTGGCTTCTCTATTTCCTATACTATTCTTAGCATTCCCTGTCTATTTTGTACCTACCAACTATGCTTCTTAATCCCTGTACCTTTTCTTGCTAGTTTACGCATTAGTACATTGCTACTAATCCTTCCTCTTATCAAACTTGGTTATGCATGTAAACAACTTTCTATCATTTCACTTTTTCTTCATGTATATGTAATCAGAAACACATCTTCAGAAAATTGTAGTATTTGCTCATTTTACAAAAACAAGTTTTTATTATAACACATTTTTCAATCTTGCTTTTCTCATAAAATATAGTTCATTGGAAGTTTATCCAAGTCAATTGCTAAGTTACTCTTTTAATGAATGCACAGCATTTCATGATGTACATATAAAATAATGCTTTCCATATTGTAGACTATTTTTCCCTTTACTTTTTAGAATGCCATAATAAACATCATTTTGTGTTTATTTTCATGTACTTCTACCTTTATTTGTATAGTATATATTTCAGAGAACAGATCTCTGGGCAAAAAATATGTATTCCTAGTGTCAATTGATGTTGCCAAATAGCTTTACAAAAGGCTGTGATGATATGTATTTCCTCAAGCGATGGATAAAAGCATACCCATTGTGCTCCATCTCTGTCAGGACTGGTGGTTATAGATAGCAAGGAGAGACCGAATCTCATACCCTATCTCAAATTTGGGCTTTATCTTCAATTTTATCTACTCCTGAAATGACTTTGAATAACTTCAAGTTGGAATCTTTTAACTACAAGTGCTATGTTTTCATTCTTTACCTGGGACTCTTCCATGGCTTGATGATGATGAGAGTCTTCTGGATTTGCACCTGTGTGTATGAGCAACTTAGAAGCTCGGGGTACCCTCCAATGATTGATGCACCTGCTGCCTTTCTTTGGGCAGGACAGTTCTGAGAGATGTTCCCTCCACTTTTCAGTCCACTTGATGGACTTGAGGCTCCAGTGCCCACAGGAGTGATCTTTATAACAAAAACAGCCATCCTCAGCTTTCTGTTTTTTTCTGTCTTATTTTCCCCACTTCCTCAACTCCTCCTCACACAGTCACATAGAAGGTATGACTTCAGTTTGATTTCTCAGAGGCCATTTTGTGTTTGATTCCTGAATCTGGGTGGGTTCTGGATAGGTTATAATGCCAGAAGAATGTTCTGATAGCTGAGCTGTTACTGTACTTAGCAAACTCACTTGTAAACACAATAACTTTGTCATGTATCTGTGAATTTTGTCTCCAACATATTGAAATTCAATATGGACGGTAGTATTCTCAATATCATTATTCAAATAAGGTAAATGCCAAACATGCTATGTGCATATCTTTACAGTAAATGGTACACAGCAAGATATTTGTTTCTAGGTGAAAGATAATGTTACTAAGCCCCGCTGTCTAGGTTGGCTTCTTGCACCACATAACTGTATCACTAACACAGGGCTGAACAGGTGCAGCTGTTGTTTTCCATATTATAATGATCACTATTAATTCCTCCTGGCAAATTTAGCCCTTGGGTGTCAGTGGGTTAGGGAAGGAAGACCTGATTTGAAGTACTGGAAGTGGTAAAGGGAGTACTTCCCAGAAAAAAAAAGTTGTTTTTCTGACATTTCATTATAGTTTTAAAACTAGACCTTGTGTTCTGTCAACAGTCTTGAGGTTACAGATGTTTTGAAATTGTATTTCCCAGGAAGGGGTGGGCAGAGAAAGGTTTCATTTTGTATTTCATTGTACTGGGTATCTTTTAACATTCTGGGAAGCATCAATTGGCAAAGGTGATTATGTAATCAATAGGGCAGAAGAAGAGCTCAAGGTTGAAATTAACATGTTATTGTACAAATCAAAGGAACAGTAACAGGCAATTTGTTCAACTTGTCATTGTGCCTGGACAATCAGTGTGCAGACAATACGGAGATGGGAAATCTGCGTGGGGAACCAAGTGAGTCAAAACACTTGGGCTTTTTTTCCTTTCTTCCCAGTTCAGCGCTAGTCAGTGTACCCATCTGACAGCTTTGCATCCGGTGACGGGAATCAATAATGCATTGTTGTTTCCGTGAGTGACTTTTCAGAAAAAAAAGTGAAACCTACTAAATTGTTTGGATGTTAGTTTTATAATGTTTGATACTTCTTATTACATCCTTTGTGTGCTAGTACTATTTAAGACAGTTCATAAAATAGCTCTATCTGGCTAAAACATTTTCTGCCTCTTAACAAATCTCCAGGTGTAAAATCTATTGGCCTTTATAAAATTCCCCAGCAGCCTCAAAAAAAGTACATACAAAGTTGTAAAACATTCTAGAATAAAATCAATAGTGGCCATATTATAAATATTGATAAAATTCAATTCTGTTTGACTTAAAACAAAAATTAAAACTTAGTCTTATTCATCTTGTTGGCTAGTTGTATAGGAAATAATTCAATGGAATCTCATTCCATTCTTAAAAAAACTACTTAAAGGGTATATTACCATTTGATACTTATAAGTCTTATAAAGTACTTTGCATGCCTATTACCCTTTTATCACCATAAAATATTGAGCAGATGAATAAATAATATGTGAATTTTATATTTTGATGCTTTGGTCCTTAAAACAGAAGCCACATTTCCCAAATGGTTTAATCTCCACTGTAAGTAAATATTTACACATTTATAATATGTACATATGTGTGTATATAATATGTGCTTATTATATACATAGTATAAATAAATGAGCTGTTATTCATTTTACAAATAGATGTTTGTTAATGTTATTCATTTATTTAATTCTATTTATCAAATATATGCATTATGTTTATCAAATATATACAGTATACTAGGCATTGGATGATATGCCATTTTTTTAAACAAGATAAATATATTTTTATAATGTGTTATAGTCTACCATGTGGTAAGAACGAGGTCTCAAAGCAGACTACCAGGTTGCTGTCTACTCCTGTCATTTAGCAGCTGAATAACTTTGGGCAAGGTATTAACTTCATTAGTAAATTAGAGATAATAGTATTTCCCTCATGAGGTTTGTAAGGATTAAATGCATTAGTATGTATGAAGATATTAGAGTAGTGCCTGAGAAAGTTTATGCACACACATACACATAGTCTTATTATCTTATTTCATTAGATGTTCTGACATTAAGAAGTTGGCAGTGAGTAGATGAGACAGATACCATCTGTATAAGCCAGGGTTTCCCCAAAAAACAGCGCCAGTAAGGTATTGTGCGAATGTATGTGTATGTGTGTGTTTATATAGATGTGTGTATGTATGCATATACACTCCAGATACATGAATGTGCACACACATGTATAGGGATGTATATATACATATATTAAGTTGTATATATGATGTGTGTATACATACATACATATACACACAATATATATGGGATATGTGTGTATATGTGCAGTAGATTGATGGAGAGTTATTTTAAGGAATTGGTTCACCAATCTACAGGAAGCTGCAGAGCAGGCTGACAGGCTGGAGACCCAGGGAAGAGCTGGTGTTACAGCTCGTATCTGAAAGTATCTGGAGGCAGAACTCTGTCTGTACATGCCTGTGTCCAACTTTCCCCTTCTTATAAAAGCATCAGTTCTGTCAGATTAGGGCCCATCCTAGTCATCTTATTTTAATTACTTCTTTTAAGACCCTATGGCCACACTCTAAGGTACCAGGGTTTAGGACTTCAACCTGTGAATTTCTGGAGAAACACAATTCAGCCCATCACGCCATCCCAAGTATGTAATGTGACAGATGTGGTATCAGTGGTCTGTCCACGATTCTGAGGAAGCTTAGGGGTGAGAGCAGTTTCTCCTGGGCAGAGATGGTGGTAGTGTTGGTGGCAGTTGGAGGCTTAGGGATTTCAGTGAGGATGGCATTTAAAACAGAATTTAAGAAAAAGTATTGACTTGGAGTACAAAGAAAGAAAGCCCCCTAAATAGAGGATACAACATGAGCACGATCACTGATGCACAAAAGTGCCTTTGGGTTCTACAAGGACTTGGGAAGAAGGTGTGGGGAAGGGTGGGAGGAAGCAAGCCCACTGCTTGGGCCAGATTGTAAGGATTTTTGAAAAAGATTTTATGTATTTATTTAGAGAGAGGGAAAAGGAGAGAGAAAGAGAGGGAGAGAAACATCAATGTGTATTTGCCCCTCACGTGCCCCTTACTGGGTACCTGGCCTGCAGCCCAGGCATGTGCCCCAACTAGGAATTGAACCGGTGATGCTTTGGTTTGCAGGCCCACGCTCAATCCACTGAGCCATACCATGCAGGGCAGATTGTAATGATTTTTTAAAGCTACCTTTAAAGTTTAGAATTCATCTTATGAGCAATGGGGAGTTATTGGATATTATTAAGTTAGAATAACAAACAATCTGTTTTTAATTAATTTTCCTTAGAAAAATTACCCCGGCCATCTAGGGCTGAGGTTTGTTTGGGGAGAGACATGAAGCTGATGTCACTGTGAGGAATTAAGTTGATGAGGATTTGAAATAATTCAGTGGCAATGGGGATGAGGAAAGGAAATGGATTTTGCAGACAGGTAGAAATGGCAGGGTTTCATGGAGGGAGTGACAGAGATGGAGAAATAAAGGAGCATTCTGAATTTCCCACCTTGGTTGTCCGGGTAGGTGGCACAAAACTGATCCTGGTGCCTGTGAGGCTGGTAGGCATTTGCTGTACATGGTCCTGTAGAAGGCTTTGTTATGCACGTTGGAGTCGACTTGAATTATTATAGCATCAACAGTTTTTTCACAGATATTCACAAATTCAAGGAGACATTTAAAAAAGCACTAGAATGGTTGCTTGGGGAAGGGAGAATTTAATCAAGAAGAGTGGTAAAAGGAAATATGTAAATAAATAAAACAGGAGGAACCTTGCATGGGCCTGAGAGGTCAGTGCATATGAGCTAATTGGTATAATTACTCAACCCTCGACACCTGTGCTATAACTAATTAGTATAATTACTCAACCCTCTCCACTTGAGGGCCGAACAAGAGAACAGTAAAATACATTTAGCTTATTTAGTTGTGGACCAGGTGAGGGCCACTGCTGGATGCCAAGTAGGGGTTATAAACAAAATGCATTTTGATGAATTCCCAGAATATATGTCCAGTTCAGGCTTTGTGAAGTCACTAATTATTTTAAAAAGTGATTGGTATTCAAAAAACTTAAGAATGCTATAGATTTAGTTGACATTCTGTGTGGGATATAATAAAAATAGCCAATATATTTTTAAAATTTTATTTATTTTTAGAGAGAGGGGAAGGGAGGGAGAAATGGGAAGAGAAACATCAATGTGTGGTTGCCTCTCATGCGCCCCCAACTGGGGACCTGGCCTGGAACCCAGACATGTGCCCTGACTGGGAATCCAACCTGTGACCCTTTGGTTCGCAGGCCAACACCCACTCCACTGAGCCACGCCAGCCAGGGCAGCTAATATGTTTTTGAGGACTTACATTTTAGACATGTTCCAAGAACTTTGTGTGTACTAATTTAATCCCCACAGCAACCTGTTAAGATGATTACTACAATTATCCCCAATTTATGAGTGAGGAACCCGAGGCATGGAGAGAATAAGCAATTTGCCCAAGGGCAAGCTGCTAGGAACAGTATTTCAGAGCCTGTGCTCTCAGACACTACTCTATTGCTACTCTGATATTTTCTATGGTGTTTTCTCCCCTGATATTCTGTATTCCAACATGAAGACAGGAGTTTGAATTGCAGAGTGAGCCCTTTATTATGAACTATTTCTTGCTTGGGTCCCTATCAATTTCTCCATGCCCAACACCATGCTTGGTGGATTTCTAGTACTCAGTAAACATTTGTTACAAGAACTCCTCTCAGAAGTTTACTAACCTAGGTGTCTGGTTTCTGAGGATGGCTGACTTGATAACTTGAACTCTCATTCTGAAACCAACCCAAAATCTTTAATAAATTTAAAAATAAAAAATTTTAAAGGCACGGAAGAACTAAGGCCATAGAGATTACCAGACCCCAATAAAAGAGGACGTGGGAACTGAGAAAGGTCAAGAAACGGCATGAAAACTGCTTTTGCCCTGAGGGGACATGCTGGTTTGGGAAAATTAGAACTTTATTTTAGATGGCCTTGCTTGATGAGAAATGTGGAAAATAAAGCTCAAAGCTTGCACAGTTGAGAAATCAAGTAGGGGATTCTCTTACAGTAAATTGTAAGCAGAAGTAGTACAGTCTCAGGGTATGAGTGAGCCATCCCTTGTGACGTCCTGCAGCCCAGGTACATGTATATCATCTTCTTTGTCCTGGACACTGTGAACTAACCCTGATTAAAGGTAGCTACTGACTTAGCTATAAAATTTATCATAGTTGACCCGCCAAGGAAATTCTTTTGATATACATTAGGTAAAAGGAAAATTATTCATACTGAAGATTGAGATATAAGAAGAAGTGAAAACCAAAGTTGTATCTGGGTATATCTAAGTTAATATTGCCTGTGTAATAAAAGCCTCTAATTACGTGTATGTATATCTAATTGTGTTTGTATACACAGGCACACTGAGAAACTAACATAGCATATATCTTGGGAGGGAGTTAGTGTTCTCAGAGTGCATGTTATTGTGGAGGAGGATAAAGTTATTGATTTATCTTATAAATCATAGATGTATGACTTAATTTATAGAATAACCACAAAAAAGTTTATTATTTTCAAACTAGTAGAGAGGAAAAAATAGAACAATAAAAAATATATCAAAGAAGTTCGAAAAAGGTAAGAAAAGATAAATTTCAAATAGAAAATGCAAAATCAATTATAGATTTAAAATAAAATATATCAATAATTATACTATATGTCAATTAACTGAATTTGGCAGAGAAAAATGTATTCTGAATTTAAAAGGCATCCAATTCCATACTATTGAACAGAGTCATGTCTAAAACAGAATGACACAGAAAGTTAAAAAGGACTCTTTAGGGACTTCCGGCCAAGATGGAGGCATAGGTAGACATACTGTGCCTCCTTGCACAACCAAGTTAGGGACAACTATAATTTAGAAACAGAATAACAACCAGAACTGGTTGTAGGACACCCAAGGAGTTAAATTAGACACGTTCATCCAGACCGGTAGGAGGGATGGAGTTGGGCGGCCAGGGCACGGGTTGCAGAGCAGAGAGCATTGGGACTGGATGCGTAAGGCAACCGGGGTGTGCAAGCAGCAGCTGGCAGACCCCAGCCGAGGGGTGGCGATTGTGAAGCAAGGCACTGCACGTTACCCAGGATTGCAGTGCTGGGAAATAGGGCCTTGGGGCACTGATTGAAAACGAAAGTCCCAAGGGGTGCACAGGCTCACCTACACAGGAATTGGCACCAGAGGGGCCCAGTTTGCTTGGGGGAAGTGGCAGAAGGGACTGAGGTCTGAGGGAGAGCAGAACAAGCGCCATTGTTCTTTCTTGGACCCCGCCCCCACATACAGCTTCACAACCCAGCAACTGAGGCACCCTGCCCTGGTGAACACCTAAGGCTCCGCCCCTTATACATAACAAACGCAACCAGACCACAAAAAAAAAAACAAAACCCATGGCTGAAACAGAAGAACAAACGAAAGCCTGAGAACCCATCCTTTTAAGCAACCAAGAGATAGCCAACCTATCAGATGCACAGTTCAAAGCACTGGTGATCAGGATGCTCACAGAATTGGTTGATTTTGGTCACAAACTAGATGAAAAAATGAAGGCTACAATAAGTGAAATGAAGAAAAATGCACAGGGAACAAATAGTGATGGAATGAAAGATGGGTCTCACATCAATGGAGTAAACCAGAAGGAAGAAAGAAATATACAACCAGAAAAGAATGAAGAAATAAGAATTCAAAAAAATGAGGAGAGGCTTAGGAACCTCCAGGACATTTTTAAACGTTCCAACATCTGAATTATAGGGGTACCAGAAGGAGAAGAGGAAAAACAAGTG
>JAPYXV010002207.1:0-13349 GCA_028533065.1 Trachops cirrhosus
AACATGATTAATGCTATTGTATTTTATTTGAAATCTACTCAGAATAAATTCTCACACAAGAAAAGGTAAGTATGCAAACCAATGAATGTGTTAATTAACTTGGTTGTTGTAAACATTTCACAATTTATACAGATATCAAATCATCACATTGTATACCTTAAATATATACAACTTTATTTGTCAATTATGCCTCAATAATGCTAGAAAAATAAATAATAAGATGGAGAAATTAATAAAAAAGACTTGGTGCTCAGTTAGAAAGGTAGATGAGCCTCGCCTTAGTCTATAAAGTATTGATGCATTTATTAGAGGAAATGCTATTTACACACTCAGTTTCAATAAAGCAACGTAATCTGATTTCATCTTGGCTGGAGCCTCAATTCCTCCAGTATCCTTCAGGTTAAAATTCAGTCAATTCAAAGTTCAAACTTCCTACTGGGGAATCCTCTTACCCTCTCAAAAATATCTTCTATTCTCCTTCTCCAAGATGGCTTTAAGATGCAGAGGGAAGTTTATACATTCTCATTGTACTGGAGAAGGTAACTCTGCACTGCTTGTTAGTTTGTGGTTCCTTTCTTTCTGAACTCTGCTGAGAGGTCCATAACCATGCCTGATCATCATGAATAATGAATATGTGCTGATTACAGTGTCTAGGGGCCAACTGGCCTTTGGAGAATCATGCTGGGAACCACTGCTAATGACCATAAACATTGCCATTATTCTAATGGTAGGGTTCCTATGCTCAGCTCACTCTTTTTCCTGACCCCAAGCCTCTTATGATCCACCTATCCTTTCTTCACACTTGCATCCCTCAACAGGGCTTTGAAAACTTAAGATTTCCTTTACAGCTCCCTGGGATCAGGTACACCATGGTATTCCCTATATAATCAGGTAGGGTAATACCAGTCCCTTTTGTGGCTTACTGTATGGGATCAACATCTTAAGTCTAAGTATATTCTTTCCCAAATATCTCCAAGCTCCATTAAGCACCAAAATGACTTTCAGGTTCCTGAGTGGCAGAACCTTTCCTTATATTGAAACCAAACAAAAATGAAGATTCAGCTGCCTGTCATCATATAAACCAAATTTGTGAGGCCGATTCTGTTGTAAAAGGAAAGAGGTTTTAGCTCAGGTATTTCATGACCTGGGAGAATGGTGGAATTCCACCTCAAACACCATCCCATCTCTCTGCCATGGAATGAGTACAACCATGCTCTCAGCAAGGCCAAGAAAACAGTCAGTGTTCAGAGTTCCTGTTCAATTCTAAAGTGTAGTCCTTTGGAGCTCACAAGTAGCTGCTAAGTAATCTTACTGGTAATCCAGTTATCTTAGCTTGTTCCCAGCTGCTGTTCATTTCAGACTCTCTCCTGGAGCTTGTGTGTGAAGCCTGCATAGCCACGGGCCATGCGGCTACCCTGGATGCATGATCAAGTGCTCTTTGGACAGAGAACACATGAACACACAGACCAGGGCATCAGCAGATGGGCAAGAGAGAAATGCTCCCTTCTGGAGGCCATGGAGAGAACAGGTGAGTGTATTATGCAAGTGCAAGTCATGAGCAAGAGCAAAAGAGCTTCTTTGATCCCTTGGGTTATATTAGGTTGGATGTGGGACTGACCAGGTACTTTCTTAAAATGAACAATCAACTTCCCAAACTTTTGCATGCCTCAGGTGGGCATACCTCGCAACCAGTCCCTTATTTGCCCTGTTAAACTGACAGGCATCTTTGGTCCAGTCCTTCCCCCAGTGCCATTTTGACTAATGTGACACATGTGCCTGCCTTCTCCTGGTCACATTCAAAATCCAGTACCAGAGTTGGTAGGGGCCTTCTTTTCTCTAATTTTCTTGCTAGCTTTTTGAAAGCTCATTGTAAAAACCTTCCCTTGCCACCATCTTGGCTGATGAGGGAGACTCCCTGGCACTCCGACTGACTGTCTTATGGTAACAATGTGATTATCTCCCATCCTTACTACATAATGGCTGATGATGCAATACTATTCTCAGGCCACTACATTTTGCACATGCAATGTAAAGGAAATCTTTACCTTCATCAACGCCTGGCTTTTGAAACTACCATCTCAAAATGGACTCAAAAATCAAACTTTGAAATTCAGAACTGAACAATGACACATTTTCCAGATCATATCTGCTTTTTATCCTGAAGCAATAAGTTCAATTGATTAAATAATTAGTAGGATTACAAGACAGCAAGGAAACAGATTACCAGGAGAAATTTACAATAAGAATCAATTTAATATTTTAACATGCTGCATACTGGGAATAGAAGGAGCATATCTTAATATAATAAAGACCATACATGAGAAACCTACAGCGAACATCATACTCAATCGGCAAAAACTAAAAGCTTTCCCCTTAAGATCAGGCACAAGACAAGGGTGTCTACTTTCACAACTGCTATTCAAGATAATATTGGAAGTTTTGACCACAGCAATCAGACAAGAAGAAATAAAAGGCATCCAAATTGGAAAGGAGGAAGTAAAACTGTCACTGTTTGCAGATGACATGATAGTGTACATGAAAACTGTATAGACTCCACCAAAAAACTACTCCACTTAATGAATAAATTTGGAAAAACAGTGGGATACAAGGTCAACATTCAGAAATTAAAGGTATTTTTGTACAACAACAATGAAATATCAGAAAGAGAAATTAGGGAAAAGTATAATTTACTACACCACAAGAAAAAGAAAGTATTTAGGAATAAACTTAACCAAGGAAGTAAAATACCTGTATTCACAAAGTTACACAACAGTGAAGAAACAAATTAAGGAAGACACAAATAAATGGGAACATATAATGTGTTCATGGATTGGAAGAATTAACATCATCAAAATGTCCACACTACCCAAAGCAATTTATAGATTCAAGGCAATCCCTGTTAAAGTGCCAATGATATATTTCACAGATATGGAACAAATATTTCAAAAATGTATATGGAACCATAAATGACCCCGAATAGCTGCAGCAATTTTGAGAAAGAACAACAAACTAGGAGGGATCACAAAACCTAACATCAAACTGTATTACAAGGCCACTGTAGTCCAAACAATGTGGTACTAGCATAAGAACAGACATATGAAACAATAGAACAGATTGAGAGCCCAGAAATAAACCCATGTCAATATTGTCAGTTAATATTTGACAAAGGAGACAGGAACATACAATGGAATAAATATAGCCCCTTCAACAAATGGCATTGGGAAATCTGACAAACACATGCAAAGAAGTGAAACTTGACCACAAACTTACATCATAAACCAAAATAAACTCAAGAAGGATAAAAAATTAAATATAAATTGTTAATACTATAAAATACCTAGAAGAAAACATAGGCAGGAAAATTTCAGATATCCCATTCAGCACTATTTTCACTAATATATCCTTTAGGGCAAGGTATATAAAGGAATGAGTAAACAAATGAGACTTCATCAAAATAAAAACCTTTTGCATGGCTAAATAAAAATTCAGCAAAATGAAAAGGGAACCAATCATATGGGAAATATATTTGCAAATGATACCTTGGAAAAGGGTTTGATCTCCAAAATATATAAAGAACTAATATGACTCCACTCCAGCAAGGCAAAAATCCCAATTAAAAAATGGGCAAAGAACCTGAACAGACTTCTCCAAGGAGGACACACAGAGGGCCCAGAGACATATGAAAGGATGCTTAGTGTCAATACCCATCAAAGAGATGCAAGTTAAAACCACAATGAGGTACTACTTCACACTGGTCAGAATGGTCATCATAAGAAATCAACAAACAACAGGTGCTGGCAAGGTTATGGAGAAAAGGAAACCCTAGTACACTGTTGGTAAGAATGCAGACTGGGACTTCTGGCCACGATGGAGGCATATGTAGATACACTTTACCTCTTCACAAAACAAAAAGAAGGACAATAAATTTAAAAACAAAAAATAACCAGAACTGCCAAAAAATCAGACTGTATGTAAATCTGACAACCAAGCAGTTAAAGAAGAAACATTCATCCAGACCAGTAGGAAGGGCAGATAGGAGCAACTGGAGTGGAGAGGACTCACTACAAGGTGACAGTATAAGGAGTGAGGTGGGTAAGGCAGCAGCTAGTGGATTGGGCGGTCCCACATTTGCATGCGGATAAACCAGGTGGAACAACTGGGGAGTGAAACACACCATGCAACCCAGAGTTCCAGTGTGAGAAAATAAATCCTCAAAACCTCTGACTGAAATAAACCTATGGGGGTTGAGGTGGCAGTAAAACCCCCCAGCCTTACAGGAGAGTTCGTTGCAGAGACCTTCAGGGTAATAGAACATACACAAACCCACCCACTTGGGAATCAGCACCAGTAGGGCCCAATTTGCTCATGGGTAGAGGAGTAAGTGACTGAAAGCTGGCTGAGAGCTGACCAAGCAGCATTGTTCCCTCTTGGACTCCTCCCACACAGAGGTGCCACAACACCACGCTGTGGATAGCCCTGCCCTGGCTAATACCTAAGGTTCTGCCCCTAACTATGTAATAGGTGCACCAAAACAAAACAAAACAAAATGGCCCAAATGATAGAATAGATCAGAGCTCCAGAAAAAGTATAAATAAGCAATGAAGAGATAGACAACCTATTGGATATGCAGTTCAAAGCACTGGTAGTCAGGATGCTCACAGAAATGTTTGAATATGGTCAAAAATAGAGGAAAAAGTGAAGGCTATGAAAAGTGAAATAAAGGAAAATGTACAGGGAACCAACAGTGAAGGGAAGGAAACAAGGACTCAAATATTAACAGTTTGGAGCAGAAGGAAGAAGTAAACATTCTTCAAGAATGAAGAAACAAAAATTCAAAAGAACAAGGAGAGGTTTAGAAACCTCTGGGACAACTTTAAATGTTCCATCATCTGAATCATAGCGGTGCCAGAAGGAGATGAGGAAGAGCAAGAAACTGAGAACTTATTTGAAAACATAATGAAAAACATCCCTAATCTGGCAAAGGAAATAGACTTCCAGGAAGTCCAGGAAATTGAGAGTCCCAAAGAAGTTGGACCCAAGGAAGCACACAACAAAGCACATCCTGATTACATTATCCAAGATTAAAGATAAGGAGAGAATCTTAAAAGCAGCAAAAGAGAAAGAGACAGTTACCTACAAAAAAGTTCCCAGAATACTATCAGCTGATTTCTCAAAAGAAACCTTGCAGGCAAGAAAGAGATGGAAAGAAGTATTCAAAGTCATGAAAGGCAAGGACCTACATCCAAGATGACGCTATCCAGCAAAGCTATCATTTAGAATGGAAGGGCAGATAAAGTGCTTCCCAGATAAGGTCAAGTTAAAGGAGATCATCATCACCAAGCCCTTATTATATGAAACATTAAAGGGATTTACCTAAGAAAAAAAGATGATCAAAACTATGAGCAGTAAAATGACAAAAATTCACAGCAATCAACAACTGAACGTAAAAGAAAACAAAACAAAAGCACAAACAAATTAAGGAAACAACTAGAACAGGAATCTAATCACAGAAATAGAGATCACATGGAGGGTTATTAGTGTTGGGGAGAAATGGGGAAAATGGTGCAGGGAATAAGGAGCATAATTGGTAGGTACAAATAGACAGGGGGAGGTTAAGAATAATATAGGAAATGGAGAAGCCAAAGAACTTATATGTACGACCCATGGACATGAACTAAGTGGAGTGGGATGCTGGTGAGAGGGGGATGTAGGACAGAGGGGAATAAAGAGGGGAAAAATAGAACAACTGTAACAGCATAATCAATAATATATATTAAAATTAAATTAAATTTAATTTAAAAAAGAATGCAGACTGGTGTAGCCACTGGGGGAAACAGTATAGAATTTCCTCTGAAAACTAGAAATGTAACTTCCTTTTGACCCAGCAATTCCACTGCTGGAGTATACCTTAAAAATCCTGAAAAACCAATTCAGAAGAGCCTATGCACCCTAATGTTCATAGCAGCACAATTTACAATAGATGAGTGCTGGAACAAATCTAAGTACCCATCAGTAAATGAGTGGATCCAAAAACTATGGTACATTTACACAATGGAATACTATGCAGCAGAAAGAAAAAGGGACCCGCTACCTTTCACAACAGCATGGATGGAACTGTAGAGCATTATGCTAAGTGAAATAAGCCAGGTAGTAAAAGACAAATACCCATATGATATCACCTATAAGTGAAACCTAATCAACAAAATAAATAAGCAACCAAAATATAACCAGAGGCATTGAAATAAAGAACAAACTAACAGTGAGCAGAGAGCTGGAGGGAGAGGGTTAATAGGAGAAAATATGGGAAGGGTCATCAAGAAACATATATAAAGGTCACATGGACAAAGCCAAAGGTGGTAGGTTCAAGGGTAGGAGGTGTAGAGGCATGGGGTGGGGGGAAGTGATGGGGTGAAAATGGATACAACTATATTGAATAACAATATTTTTTTAAAAATGCGCAAAGGAACTGAACGGGCACTTCTCCAAGGAGTACATACAGAGGGCCCAGAGATACATGAAAAAAAAATGCTTAACATCACTAGCCATTAGAGAGATGCAAATTAAAACCTCAATGAGATACCACTTCACACCAGTCAGAATGGCCAAAATAAACAAAGCAACAAACAAGTGGTGGTGAGGCTGTGGAGAAAAAGGAACCCTAGCACACTGTTGGTGAAAATGCAGACTGGTGCAGCTACTGTGGAAAACACTATGGAGTTTCTCAAAAAATCTAAAGATGGAAGTGCCTTTTGATTCAGCAATCCCACTTCTGGGACTATACCCTAAGAATCCTGAAACACTAATTCAAAAGAACCTATGCTCCCCAATGTTCATAGCAGTACAATGTACAATAGCCAAGTTCTGGAGACAGCCTCAATGCCCTTCAGTAAATGAGTGGATCAAAAACCTGGTACATTTACACAATAGAATACTACACAGCAGAAGAAAGAAGGAGCTCCTATCCTTCAGGACAGTATGGATGGAACTGGACAGCATTATGCTATGATAAATAAGCCAGACGGTGAAAGACAAATACCATATGATCTCACCTATAAGTGGAACCTCATCAACAAAGCAAACAAATGAGCAAAATAGAACCAGAGCCTTGGAAATAAAGAACAAACTGACAGTTGGTAGAGGGAAAGGGAGAGGGGGATAATGGAAGGAAGAAGAGGAATGTGCAAGCAAAAGAACTTGAATAGAGGACTCATGGTCACAGACAATGCAGGGGATTGACTGTTGGAGTTGGGGAGGTAAGGGTAGGCATGAGCAATGGGCAAAAAAGCAGGACAACTGTAACTGAACAACAATAAATTCAAAATAAAAAATAATTTAATATTTTAAAAATATACAGGGTATATATTCATTCTTCTTTTAACACAATAATATTTAAAAACAGATACCATGTTTGAGCTACCTACTGTTCCGGGTGAATACATACTGAATCAAGTAAATGCCACAGATTAATTTCCATAAATTTACTATAAAACAAAAACTGTTTCTGAACCATGGAAAATTATTTTTGGCTACTTTCAACACAATGACATATCAGCATGGCCAACCTTTTCTTCATTAGGTCATTGAATATAATATTGTGGCTACTTGCTTTTTGTCTGGGTAACAGGGTGTTATCCTGAAACCTTATCATTTTTCAAATTTATGGCTGGAAATTCTATGAGTTCAGTCTTGCATTAGTGAGAACAGTATAACAAATTCCATTAGTGATGTTGTTGTAAAAAAAAGGCTTAGAGTTTTTATTTAACCCTTAGTGAACTCAAAATGTACTACAAATGCTGTAGGAAAAACAACCACTAGGACATGGATATCTTTTGATACACTTCTTTCCACAAGAATGCATTCAGAAAAAGTACTGGTTAATTAAGGGCTCTAGTTAAAGAAAGTTGTATTAATCACTTGCATACTTGCTTGAAGATTATTGGAATGAGATCTTGAACTACATTAAATAAAATTTTATTTCAAATGATGGTGCAGACTTTTTAGACATTCCAGTAAGCCTTTTACCTACAGAAAGACCTTAAAGATTGTTCATCAATTATCATTTTGCTTTATTGTGCCTAGAATGCAATGGTTTTCATATTTCCAAGTATGCCTTTAATAAAGTGCTTATAATGTTTACACAACATAAACCTAATTATTAGGGCAGTGATGTTATTCTTGAAAATATCCTGATTTTATTGCCCTGTCCCCATTGTTTAGAATCAGTCCAATTCTTCATCTAATTTGAGAGAAGCTGTCATTTGTTAAAGAAATCCTTTAGACAGGTCACTGGGAGTGTTTTTCTTTTCCTCTGTAAGAGAATAATTACATTTTCTACTTAATGAAAAGCTTGTGGTTAGAAAACATCTCAAGTTATATCCACACAAAAATATGAAAGGAAGAGCCACTTTCATGAACAAATGAAATTTCACATGTAATTTTAATTGTAAAACAAATTTTGCAGACTTGAAAAGGGCTAGTTTGAGAGCCCTGGAGCCAAAGCCTTTGCTTAACCTGTTGGAATAAAAAATAATATGAGGCTCAAAAAGGGAGCAACTCTGGTTGTTTTTGTTTTTTTTTAGGAATGTGAGAGGGTGAGGTAAGGGACAAAATGTTGCCTAGTGGTAAAGGCAATAGTTACATTTGTTAGGGGGAGAGCAATGTACCCCTATTTTTATTTTTATTTTTATTTTCATTTCCTAAACCTGGTAGAAGTTGTCCTCATATCAATAAAACTAGCTTGAAGATTAGAGCAGAAGTAGTCTCATCTGAGCTCAACCACCTCTCCCTCCTCCCAGGATTTCTTGGGTAAAATTGCAATGACTAATTTATGTGCATAGAGGATGGGCCACTCCCAGATGACAACAAAGGAAGGTTCATTGGAGAATGTATTGTAGAATGTCAAAACAGTAGCAGCGATATTTCTAGCAGTAGCAGAAACAGGGAAGGCCAGGTGGTATACAGAACACCAGTCAGAAGAATCCAAGAGGACTAGCACAGGAATTGTCTGCTAATCACATTCAAACCTCCACCTTGCCAGAAAGCCATGTCCCAAACTTTCTAAATAATACTTGCTTCAGGAGTCAATTTTTCCAAGAGCTTTCACTGAAAAGGTTTTAAAAGGAAATATAAGCTTCATATGAGCAGTAATGAAAAAAATGTAAATCTCTTCTCCACCTTGCACTCACTTCTCCTGCTGTGTTAGGCAAAAGAAAAATTCATCACACATGACTAAAGAGCCTAGCCTCTGACCTCCTCAGATCCTGCTGCCTCTAACCAGGCCACAGTTGACTGACAGTCAGGAAATATTCTTTTTTGAAGGTAAACCCAAGCAGGTTTATAGAAAATTACTACTATTATCTAATCTTTCAGCAATTTTGAGTTTTCAATTCTGGAAGATTCATATCTGTCTGTTTAACTTTTTCATTCTGTCCTGTGACTGTTTATTGAACTATCCTTCAAGATTCAGTATTCTTAAACATTGCAACCTTTTTAATTATCAGACTCCTTTGTAGTATCAAGATCCACAGAGGGCCCGAGCCCACAATATCCATCTGGGAGGTACTGAAAAAACAAAGAAAAAGCCTAACTGCCAATGCCCTATTGGTAAGAGAAGTGGATAAACACTCATCAAATAAACAAATCCTCATTGAACTGCTACTAGGTATGCCAGCACTGTGTTAAGTATTGCATGTTGTACAATCATCCATCAATTGCTGAGATGCTTAAGGTTCATTTAGCCAAAAATCTACCTTCCCCAGAAGCTTGCTGATGCATACAATCCCTTTAAATAAGGAACAAAGTCTTTCATTCCATAGTTGCAGATAAAACTTAAAGAAAAGTTCTCTGTAAAGGTAAGGTAGTTGATTTAAATTCATACTGATTTGTAAATGACTTATATAGGAGCCACTCCTCAGAGCAGATATTAATAAGAAGAAAGAAAGAGAATAGGCAGTGTTGAATCTTGAAAGGAGGGGAAGGGTAGCACAGATTGGAGGTAGTGGGGAGTGAGGGGAAAGGCAGATAACACATAGGGATAAGCAGACAGAGTAAGGAAACCAGGGGCTCCAAAAACCAACTTTGCCAACTGCACCATCTTACCTAAGGCAATCTAGTCTGCACCTGAAGTAAACAACTGTGGAGTCTAAAAGAAAAGATGCTGAATGCAGCTGGTGCCAGACAGACTCTGCAAGAGTTGTATATTTTCTTTTGAATTTACTAACAAATTATATACCTGAAAGGTCCTGGTTGAAATAAAAACACTGCTTCAAGTGTTAAAGCAGAATAAAACTCAAATCTTAAAATTGCAAAGCGTATTAAGATATAAATTATGACAAACAAAATATAAACGGGGCATGGAAACATGGAACAAACTGACAGGTGTCAGTGGGGAGGGGAGAGGTGGGAACTGGATGAAAAATGGTGAAGCAATTGACTGAAGAACTATATTCATGACACATAGACACATACAACAGTGTGGTGATGGCCAGAGGAAAAGGGAGAGGCAAGGGATGGGTGGAGGCAAGCATAGGGTGGGAAGAACATCTGTAATAGTGTAAACAATCAAAGTAAAGTAAAAAAATATATATAAATTATCTATTCCTAAAAGTTTTTCAGTCCTGGCTGGTGTGGCTTAGTGGATTGAATGCCGACCTGTGAACCAAAGGGTTGCTGGTTTGATTCCCAGTCAGGGCACATGCCTGGGTTGCAGGCTGGGTCCTCAGTGTGGGGCATGCAAGAGGCAACCACAAAACTCCCTCTCTTTCTCCTTCCTTTCCCCCTCTCTGAAAATAAGTAAATAAAGTCTTTTTTAAAAAAGTTTTTCAGACTCACCTGTACAAATGGTTCATTTTCCCTGGACCACATTAATCACCTTTTATATCTGTAGCTCCATTTTAGAGTTCATTATCAGATCAGGTTTTGTATTTGTTCTGTTTACAATTTTGATATGTGAGGTTCTGACCTTTCCTAACATACAGTTCGGGCCCCATCCATTCTTGTTACTATTTTAATTTTTAATAGACTATGCAAGGGTTGTGCTTTCACAGCATGAAGCTTCTGCTAGAGAGGGTGTATTTGAGGTATGTGTGTGGGTGTGTGCCTTTAGTGAAGGGTTGTCAAGGAACATGTTTGACTTCGACAAAGTCAAAGTGGGGAAGGATTGAGGGTGGGAGGTGGGGATGGGTGGGGTTGGGAAAGTACTGGGGGGAACAAGGAGACAATTGCACTTGAACAACAATAAAAATGCAAGAAAAGAGACAGGGATTGTCAGGTTATAAGAATAAATTTTTCAAATGGACACACAAATGAAAGCATACTCACAGGCAGAAGACCACATTCTACATTAACAGAGCAAGTTTTCTGAAGCCCAACACCCTGCCAAAGGGGAGACTGCCCCATGGGTCTGACATGTTGCTGCATTCATGATTTCATTCCCTTCTAATTAGGAGGTATTAGGACTATAGCATTTAGCCAATTTCTTAGAATTATTAAGCTCTTTTTTTATTCCTTCACTGAGACTTTTACAACCTAGGGTATTTGGTACAATGAATGTTCATGTATAGCTGACAGCATGAAGGGTCTTTATGAGCTCCATGGGAAAGAGACACTTCATATTTAGCAAAGGAAAAATTAGATGATGTGTTTTTCCCTCTCTATTATTTCTCTGACACAGTAATGTCTCTCCTGCCGGTGGCTTTCAGGGCAAGGATATTTGTGTGAGTTACCATGAAATTCATTATCATACAGTTATGCTGTAAGATGCAATTGGAGCCATCCTTCATGTGTCCCAAATTTACAATAATTATCCTAATAAAATCTTATCCATGTAAATGACTAGCAAGAACTCCAAGTGGGAAAAGAGATTGTTTTTTCATTATTGGATCATATCTCAGAGCTGAGAACAATCCTGATACAAAAGCCAAATACAGCAGAACACAGCCTTGTCATCAATGGCACATTTCCCTCTTCACTTAATAATGCCCACCCCTAGCCAAAAGGCCTTTCCAAGGAATGTCCATTTGACAAATCAGTTAATTATCCACCCAAAACAACCAACCTTTCATGATCTTTCACTATGCTGAAGAAACAGCAGAAATGTGGGAGCTAAAGACAAGGTTTGTCTCTGTCACTAAAAATGGCATGACCTTAAGGAGTCTCAGCTTTCTTGTCTATACAATGAAACAAACACCACCACCTGAACACACTAGTACTTGAGCTTTCTCTTCCACAAAAGTTCAAATGTGGTAATGAATATTACCAAGCAACTTGAAATGTATAAAATACAATACAAATGCAAGATGGTAGTTTTAACTCTATAGAAGAAGGAGGATTCACTGGGGAAAATTATGCCTACATTTCCACCCTAGAAGAAATGCACAAGACCTGCTACATCATTAAACTATGGCTGTGGAGACTTCTGATCAATTCAGTTCTTTCTCTGGTTTTCCCTTCTTCCCAGGCTTTTTCTCTGTGAAGCTCTCCTATACATCTCACCAAAGATACCCTATCTACTTCTTATATCTAATGTTGACATTGAAAAGTCTGAGATCACCCTGACTCCTTTTCCTTTGTAGGTGTGTTGTGTGTTTTCTCAAGATGCTTTTAGAATTTTGTTATTTGATGTACTTAATGCTCACTATAGACTATCTAGTATAGGTTTACCTTACCTCTCCTGTTTGGCACTCTATGACTCTTTCAAACATGAAATCTTTTATTATCTCAATTCCAGAAAAATTATCTTCATTATTTCTTTTATTTTAACTTTCTATCATAATTTTCCCATTACCATTTACTTCCCTTATACACCCACCTCCTTAAAAGACCTGCATTCTTGTCCATGTCCATGAGTCTCTTCTCATTTCTGCTCGATCTCTCCACCCCCAACCTCTCCTGCCTCTAGTTGTCATTTCTTTTTTTTTACTTTAGTTTATTCAGTACAGTTTCTATCCTTTATTCCCATTCCAGTCCACCCACCCATTCCTCCCCTCCTACCTCCCCTTTCCAACCCCCCTAGTTTTGTCCATGTGTCCTCTATATTTGTTCCTGTAAACCCTTCCCTTCTCCCCTGAAATTCCCTACCCTCTCCCCTCTGGTCACTGACATCCCGTCCTCCATTTCAGTGTCTTTTGCTATATTTTACTTGTTTCTTTGTTTTGTTGTTTAGGTTCCTGTTAAAGGTGAGATCATATGGGATTTGTCTTTCACTGCCTGGCTTATTTCGCTTAGCATAATGCTTTCCAGCTCCACCCATGATGTTGCAAAGGGTTTGAGCTCCTTGTTTCTTTCTGCTGCGTAGTATTCCATTGTTTAAATGTACCATAGTTTTTTGATCCATTCATTTACTGATGGGC
>JAPYXV010002208.1:0-13346 GCA_028533065.1 Trachops cirrhosus
GCTGTATGAGGGGGTGGGGTCTGAGAAGGAACAATGGCGCTTGCTCTGCTCTCTGTAGGACCCCAGACCCTTCTGCCACTTTCCACAAGCCAACCGGGCCCCTCTGGCACCAATTCCGGTGTGGGTGGGCCTGTGCACCCCGTGGGACCTTCCTTCTCAGTCAGTGACCCAAAGCTCTATTTCCCGGCGCTGGGGTCCTGAGCTGCGCGCAGTGCCCCACTTCACAATGGCCGCCTCGCTGGGTCTGCCGGTCTCCACCCCCTGGCCGGGGCCCACCAGCCACTGCTGCTTGTGTGCCCAGGGTCTGCCTGCTGCGGGCCTGTGCGCTGCCCCGGGTGCTCAGCTCTCCGCTCCGTGTCCCTTGCCTTGCTGCCCGACTCCGCCCCTCCTACTGGTCTGGATGAAAGTGTCTATTTTTAAATCCTTGGGTGTCTGACTTCCATACACTTCAATTTTCTGTCAGTTCTGGTTGTGATTTTGTTTCTATATTGTTGTTGTCCCTATCTTGGTTGTGCAAGGAGGCATAGTGTGTCTACCTATGCCTCCATCTTGGCTGGAAGTCCCTCCTCATTCTTTTGAATTCTTGTTTCTTCATTCTGTTCTGGTTAAATGTTTCTTTTTTCCTTGTGGTCCACACCATTGATTTGAGTCCCAGTTTCCTTCCCATCACTGTTGGTTTCGTGTACATTTTCTTTTATTTTACTTTTCATAGTCTTCATTTTTTCATCTAATTTGTGACCATATTCAACCAATCTGTGAGCATCCTGATCACCAGTGTTTTGAACTGTGTATTTGATAGGTTGGCTATCTCTTTGTCACTTAGTTGTATTTTTTCTGGAGCTTTGATCTGTTCTTTCATTTGGGCCTTTTTTTTTTGTCTTGGCCCACCTGTTACATATAAGAGGCGGAGTCTTAGGTATTTGCCAGGGTAGTGCAACCCCCTTGTCTGTGTTGTGATGCTGTATGTGGGGGAGGGGTCCGAGAGGAAACAATGACGTTTGCTCCACTCTCTGCCGATTTTCAGTCACTTCTCCTGCTACCTGCAAGCAAATTGGGCCATTCTGATGCTTATTCCTGGGTGGGTGGGCCTGTGTATATTCTAAGACCCTGGGGGTCTCTCCAATGAACTCTCTTGTGGGGCTGGGAGTTTCTCCCCCTGCAGCCTCAACCCCCAAAGGTGTTTTCAATCAGAGGTTTGAGGCTTTATTTCCTCACACTGATACTCTGGGTGACTGTCTTGCTCCCCAGTTGTTCCTCCCAGTTTATCTGCACGTGAATGTGGGACCCGTCCAGGCCACAGTCTGCTGCCTTGTCAGGTCTGCCAGCTGCAGCCTTGCCCAACCTGGTCCTCTGGCCGCTGCCTTGCTGTGAATCCTCTCTGCCTGGCTGCCCATCTCTGCCCCTCCGACTAGTCTGAATGAATGTTTCTTCTTTAACTCCTTGGTTGTCCAGCTTCTACACAGTTCAATTTTCTATCAGTTCTGGTTGTTTTTTGTTTTTAAATTTGTTGTTGTCCTTCTTTTGGTTGTGTGAGGAGGCACAGTGTGTCTACCTATGCCTCCACCTTGGCCAGAAGTCTACTGTCACACTTCTTGAAGTCCTTGTCATCTCATATCTAGTTGAGTACCCTGACTTATTTTTTATTTTTATTTATTTTAAAATAGATTTTAGAGAGAGAAAGGGAGAGGGAGAGAGAAACATTAATTTGTTTTTCTACTTATTTAGGTATTCATTAGTTGATTCTTGTGTTCTGAAACATTGTGTTCTGAAACATTGAACCCAAAACATTGAACCCGAAACATTGGTGTATCGGAAGGGCACTCTCACCCACTGAGCTACACAGCCATACTTTGGCTTCTAAATGATCACTTTCCTAGACTGAATGCTTTACCCCCACCTACCCCTTAATCCATCACTATTATCCACCCCCAATCAGATTAATTTTTACAAAACTATTTTTTATCCATTACTCCTGCTCAAGAACATTCTATGGAGCTTCAGTGCCAAACTTTTTTGCCTGTCATTCAAGGACATTCACACTCATCCCCAATCTACCCTACCAAAAGTCACCCACCTCTCATCAGCATTATTCTTCATCTGGCCTAATCACTATATGCTTGAGGGGGTGCTATCTCATAGTGGAAAGAGCATATCTTTAGAGAGTGGAATGAACCTGGGTGAGGATGTAAGTCTTGGAAATATCATTTACTAGCTGGTTGGCCTTGGGCAAATCACTAGACATCTCTGAGCTTCAGTTTCCTCTTCTGTACAATAAGGACAGCAATACATACCCTACAGTATAGGGGAATACTATATGGGAAGTTTCTTGCAAAAGGTAGCCATTATTCCATTCTTCGAAATAATGTATGAATTTCTGCCCTCAAACTTTCTCCCGTGCTCCCTCCTTCTTGATTGAATACCCCTCTCTCCTACCAAATACTTCATGGTCACACTCTTCATAGGGTGCTTCACCCTAGGAACAAAACCCTTTTCCTCCCTGGTATTGTACAAAGATAGTATTTCCTAACCTACTGAACTACAGCCTCCTGGGGTGAGGATTTCTGAATTATTGCAAAGGCCCCCAGAATCTGTATGTACACAGATTTATTGTCAACTGGATAAATAATATGCTTTACACATGTAGGTATTGCTATATACATAGATGCTGTGATGATCAGAATACCGTACAAACTTGAAAGTACTGCTGAATTCATAGTTTGTCTCCATCAGGTGATACTACACCCATCATGTGGGAATGCAAATCTCTGACCTCCCACTTGAGAAGGATGGGAAACTACTGCCATAGGACTTATTGTTTAAACACTTAATCTTATATTTAAACAAAATTTTTTTCTACTTTTATACTTTCTCTCAACTATTCCATCATAGGCTTCTAGAGAGGGTATGATTAGACTTCACACTTTGAATTCCATCTATACAGTGACTGCACAAAGCAGGTACTTAAAACTGCCACTTGGTTGATGTTGTTTGAAGCTGTTCTGGCCCAAGGGAAGGAAGTTAGAGCAGTTATCCTTGTTGGGCCACTTACACCAAGGATGGGCTGGGACCTGCCCTGACAGAGAGGAACCCTATATTAGGACAGAAGCAGTGTCATTTTTGTCTGCAGCAGGCTGAGACCCCTAGGCCTAGGAAGTAAACCGCTCCCAGTGGAAATTTCCCACCTCCTGCCCCACCCTCCGCACCCCTGCTAGGCCCCTTATCAAGTTCCCCCTGAGTCATCCCGACCCAGAGACGAATTTAGATGCTGGAACCTCCAGGTCCTTCCCTCCCCCACTCCAAGTAAGACTACTTTAGACACATAAAAGAAGGCAGCAAGCATAAGTTCTCACTCATACTTTCTTTCTCCCCCAGTCATAGGAGGGCTGGTGAGATTTCTGTCCTGTCCTATGCATCTTTGTGTGATCCTAATTCCAGCAGGTTTTCCTAGTCCAGGAGAGCGTTAAACTGTCATCCAGAGGGGACAGGGGACTAGGCGGGGAGCCAGAGTGCCCAGCTTCTGTGCCAGTTTCTGTGGATATAGTTCTGAAGTGAGTGGAGGAAGGGAATAGAGGAAAACTTGGGTGCTTCAACCAGTGAGTGTAGGGGGATCCTTTCGATTTTGGGTTGTTGAAAGCTGGGTTTTATTCCGACCAGTTCTCCTCCTCTGGGTCACCTCGGCCCTCTTGGCCCCTCTTTTTTTCCAATAAACCCTGCCAAGTCGTGATGAAAGGGGCATTGATGGTCCTTGGGTGGGAGGGGCATTGTGGGTGGTGAGGGGGGTTGTGGGGGGTAGCTCCCAGGCAAGAGAGGGTAGGGCAATTTGGGGGTCTTGGGGCAGCAGTCTATGCTGGTGTTGCAGTTGGCAGCTTCAGTTCCATTGGTTATTGTTCCCAATTGGCCTGGCGCCCAGCCCCCGAAATGGCAACTCAGGAACCAGGCTGAAGGAAAGGATGGGGTGGGGACCCTGGGAGGAGGGGAGCTAACAGGGAGGCAGGTGGGAAGAAATTCAATCAGGTTTCCTTTTTCCTAAGACAACTTTAAATTTCCTTAGCCACATAACTATCTCATGACGAGTGGCCTTCCTCTTAGGAGGCCAGGGAGGGTGCATCTAAGTGTGGGGAGGCCTGGGCAAGTGAGGAGTCTAGAACAGCAAACCCACCCAAACCCTGAGAGAGAAGCAGCGGTCCCTGAGAAACCTTCTCCTGAGCATTGCGATTCAGCCAGACTGAGCTGGTTTCACCCTTCTTCTCTGCGCCGGACTAGGAGGGGTTAGCACCGAAGCCACAGGGTCTCTTGGGTCCCAGCCCGGGACACTGCGTCCTCCCCAAGCCCCCACTCCACCCGTGCAGAGTTAACTCCGCCTCCGCGCTTGTTTACCCAAGAGTCAGAGCCCCTGGGGGTCCCTGGCCCCTCCTCCACCCCCCCTTAGAGCCTTGACCTGGGAGTCCCCGTTGGGCCATCCTCTTCCCCCACCCTCCTGCGATCTCCCTCTATTTATAGTGGCCCCCTGCATTCCCCCCCCTCCCAGTCTTGTTTTCGAACTTCTCAGGGAGCAGCCGGACAGCAGGCATCGGACGCAGCAGAGGGAGGAGGTACCAGGACCCTAGGCGCCCGGGAGTTGGAATCTCAGCGCCCCCGACGCCCCTTCCCTCAGTCTGTGCTGGCACACCTGCCCCTCCCAACGGGCGAGACCCCCGCCTCTTCAGCGGTGGTCTCCGCCCACCTCCTCCTTCCTGAACCAGGCTCTTTTTCGGGGTGGGCATGGTCGAAATCGTGGGGTGTCAGCACCCTGGGTTCATCTCCCCTACCCGCCCCCACCACTGAGTCTAAGGGTAAAAGACAGAGCCACAGTGCGCTAGGCAAATCCAGGTCACGGGTGAGGGTGGTGTTGAGGGCGGGCGTGGGGATCCCCTGCAAGACTAAGGGATCCCGGCACACCCCATAACCGCCCTCACCCGTGGAGGGGGGGCTATTGTAGGGAGTGCGAACGAAGCACGGAAGCACCCACAGTTTGCTTTCCTTAGACTTCCCCTTTGGCCCCCTGAACTGCCCTTCCCCAGCAGCAAACAGCTTGGGGCGGGGTAAGGGGGGGCGTGTTTACTGGGGGTCTGGGGCGGATCTGCGGGGAGTTGTCGGCCCGTGGGCGGGCTGGGGCGGGCTGGGGGCGGGTCTGTGGGGAGCCTGAGCACAAGCGGGCTGCAGAGTCAAAGGCAAGTGAAGGTGGAAGCGGCTGCGGCGGCAGCAGGTAGGGGGAGGGGTAGGCGAGGGACCGGAGGGCCTGGCTGGGGCCTGCGGGTCAGCGGGAGGCTAGAGCTCTCCCTGGGGCCCACCGATTGCATTGGGAAGGGGTCCTCAAGAGGGGCGGTGCTGGGCTGCAGTGCACCAAGGCGGAGGGCTCAGCGAGCGGCAGGGCGTGTTTGGGACGTGCGCGAGGTTGTGTCCAGGATCCAGGGTGTTCTGTGCCTGCCTCGAGAGGGTATCGTTTCCCACGAATTCGGGCAGCATAGGGACTCGGAGAGACAGGTCCCGGGTGCTGGGCCCGGTCAATCCCATCCCTCTTATTCATCCTTCCAGCTGGCGCTCGGCCCTTTTGGGTCGTCCGTCGGGGGAGGCTGGGAGGAGATTGTGGGACCACCCTCCTCGCCTTTTTCCACTGGTGGGACCCACACCGAGTCTGGATGGAGGAGAGAAGTGAAGGCACGAGGCTTTTTAAGGTTTTTTAATTTTTTTTTTAATGGCGGAAGGAAACAGTCATGCTCTGCTACCCTCATATCATTCGAGAGCTGTCAAAAATCTTGGGGATCCCCTAGTCCCCACTTCTAGTTTGCAAATAGGAAATTGAGGCCAGTAGTACTGACTGGGCCAAGGTCATACCAGTAGCGGCAGAGCCGGGACTAGAATACGGAGATTCTGAGCCATGCAGCGCACTTTCCTCCACATCAGCACTTCCCTGTCTCCTCCCCCTAGCCTGGACTGATACCTGCTCTGTTTGCCTTGCGGGCCCCTCCAGCCTGTATTGATTCAGGTTGAAACCTAGAGAAGACATGTTCACTGGACTCAGGGGTACAGGTTGGGGAGGGTTGGTGACCCAGGTAGTCTAGGTCTTGGCTGAAGTTTTATGTCCCTAAAAGACCAGGGTCTGCCTCTCTCCCATGTCATTCACCTCATTGCCTTGTTTTCTCAGACCCCAGAGCCAGGAGCACTGAGAACCCTGACCCCTAACCCCACTGCATCCAGCCAATAGGAGCCCAGTAAGTGACCCCACCCCCAGGCTGCAGGCTCTTTACTGTGCAGGTCTACAGGAGTGCTTTGCTCCACACTAGCCCCACTAATATTGAATATATGCTAATTTATATACAATAGGGAGGGAGGAAGAACCTTGGGAGCAAGGGAGACATTGGGTCAATTGGATACAGATGTCCCTTGTCCCCCTTTTCTTGTTTTCCCCCTCCCCCTCTTGGCCATGTTACTCAGGTCATTTTTAGCCCCTTTCCTTTTTAGCTGCTGACATTGGGGCTTTAGCTGAAGGTCACAGTCAGTTGTGAACTCTTTCTACCTGTCCCTTAGTGTCTTTGGAGTACCCAGTCACTAAGCCACTAGTTTCACCGACTACCTAACTGGGAGTGTGGGTGGTCCCTAAATATAGCCTGGGAAACCTGAGCTGCAAGGCTGCCTCACCCTGGTATTTCCATCCAGGATAGGGGAGTTGGGTATGGAGGTGTGGGTGTTGAGGGGGGCAGTGGGGATGGCCAATGAAGAGAAGTGCTGTCCTGGTTCCTTATATACAATCTTCCCCCCATTGGCGTGGACATGGATCTGGGGCAAGCTGTCTGTGTCCTAGTCATCTTAAGCTCCAGGGGACCCCTGCACCCTGCATTACCCTGTCATGAGGGAAGAAGAAGGTATTCGAGGAGATGTGGGGGTATGGAGGCAACCTCCCCAGTTGTGGTGTTTCCTCACCCTGCCAGGCCACCATGGCGGAGCTGCAGGAGGTACAGATCACGGAGGAGAAGCCGCTGTTGCCAGGGCAGACACCTGAGGTGGCCAAGGTTATTAGAGACCCTCTGACTCCCAGGCCCAAATTCTAGACATCCAAGCATCCCCCTCATGTCCTCCCTTTCCAAATTCATAGTCTCATTCTAATCCACACTCCTACTTTCTCTATTTCTCCCCATGTTTCTCTCCCCATATACCCCAGTTGGGAGTCCAGGCCTTTGTCATGTCACTATACTAATCTTAATCCTCTCCATGTTTCTTTTTGTCACTCTTTCCATCTTTCATCTCTTAACCTGCCTCTCTTTATCTGTGTCTGTCTCTCCATCTGTCTCTCCACTCTACGTGGCTGTGTGTTTCTGTGTGGGTCTGTCTGTGTGTCTCTCTCCAGGAGGCTGAGTTAGCTGCCCGAATCCTCCTGGACCGGGGACAGGTAACAGCTTGGGGCAGTCAGGGGGTGGGAGGCGAGAAGGGGCATTCCCCACCCCCACCCCCCCTGCCCCAGTGTAAGAGAGGACCTCCTACCTGGCTCTCCTCTCTGCTCCTTTTCCTTCTATTCCAGTCCTTGCCCATCCCCATCTCTGCCTTTTCCTTCCCTTCTTCTCCCTTCTCAGGTTTCCATGGTGCTCTCCGATCTTTCATTTATTCTTTTCTACCCTCAAAATCATCTCCACTGTCAAATTTACCTAAATTAATTTTTTTCTGATTGTATTTGTAATACTTTGTTCCCTGCTCCTCTATCTGCCCCTCCCCCATTTAACTCCTGGCCTTTGTGGAGGTCCTTCTCCTGCCTGTTTTCCTCTCAGCCTAACTCCTACCTGATGATGACCTGTTTTCCTGCAGACTCACTCTGTGGAGACACCTTATGGCTCTGTCACTTTTACTGTCTATGGCACCCCCAAACCCAAACGTCCAGCGATACTCACCTACCATGATGTGGGACTCAACTGTAAGGACCTTCACTTCTCCTTTCACTCCTTCTGGGAAGAGTTGGGGTGGAGGCTGGGGGTGCCTGTGGCATGTAAAACCACAGAGAAAAGGGGAAGGGCCCTCATGGGCAGGAAGGGAGCCATGTGGCGTGTCAAGAAGTTCTTTCCTACTCTGATTGGCATGAAAGAGGGTGGGTTTTCATTTGGGGACACTCTTCCCTGTCTGATTCTATTGTTTGGGTGATGGGAATTCTCTTTAGATAAATCTTGCTTCCAGCCGCTGTTTCAATTCGGGGATATGCAGGAAATCATTCAGAACTTCGTGCGGGTTCATGTGGATGCCCCTGGGATGGAAGAGGGGGCTCCTGTGTTCCCTCTGGGGTGAGAATTAGCTCCCTCCCTCATCATTAGATTGTGAGGCATAAGGCAGGTGTGGAGGAGATTAGACAAGGGGAGGAGGAAAGGGAGGACAGTGGTGATTCTAGGAAAGGATGGGTAGGACATCCTGAGGTGGGGGCTGTGGGGGCCATTAGGGCAGGTTGGTATTTTCCTTAACATTCCCCTCTTCCCCAGATATCAGTACCCATCTCTGGACCAGCTTGCGGACATGATCCCTTGCATCCTGCAGTACTTAAAGTGAGAAGCCTGGGGATCCCTCCAAACCAGATTTCTCTTTCGAGTACAAGGGCAATTAGAACTCCTATGTCCACCATGGTTCCTGGATGAGTTTTGGTTTCTGGTCTAGATATATCCTTTTTCCTCCCTGTTCCCAGCCTGATTGTTGAGGGGAAGGGGTGGGTTTGGAAAACTGACCTGAGTCAGTTGAGTAGCCCTAACTGATGGAGGAAAGAAAAAGGAAGGGGCTGTGTGAGGCCCTGCCTCAGGCTGAGGAGGGATCCGAAAGTTAGACAGGAAGAGGAGGGGGTGACATAATCCCTGAGGAACCAGATAGACCTGTCTCTGTTCCTCTGTTCCTCCCACTCCCCCTCCTCTGTATACACACCTGGGAACTGGGAGCTCTGTGTGTAAGGAAGGGTTGGAGGAGGAGAAAGCCAGGCGAGGCCTCCTTGGTATGCACTCCTGGGCTATGTCCTTGGCTTGGCTCTTCATGGACACCAAGGCCCCCAACAGCTCTGGTTCACATCTTTGTCTCTCTTTAACCCCACTCTTGCTGTTGTTCACTGAAGCTGTTTTTTTTTTTTTTAAACATCTTGTTTCAAATTTCCTTCTTCTCAATTCCTGTAGGGGAAGTAGGAATTAAAAGAGAACAAGTTGAACGAGCTTCTGAAAATTGAGAATGGACAAAGCTGCCTAAGAAAATAGTGTCTGGCTGGTTGGTGGATGGGTGTTTCTTTTCAAGATACTAGCTCTTCAAGAGGGAGCTGGGGAAAGACTTCAGAGACCTACAGTGATTACCATTGTCAGTTTTTAGCTCCTTGGCAGGTCCCTTCTGTCTTTTGTGCCCATGGCCTTAGGAAGAAGAGTAAGGAGTTTGGCGAGCCAAACTTGGATACCAAGTAGACATACATCTTCTTTTCACAGTTTCTCCACAATAATTGGAATTGGTGTTGGAGCTGGAGCCTACATCTTGTCTCGATATGCTGTAAGAATTAACCTCCCCCCTACCCCCCGCCCCGGTGAGGGAAAGGCAGGTCCAAGGCCCATGGCAGGCTGATTAAGAGGGTATTGTTTGCTAGTGTGTATTTGGCAAGAGTATGTGGGTCTGAGGGTGGGGGAGGGAGGTCCCATGGGAGCCTAAGAGTGACTAGAACTTAGTGGGAAAGAGATAAGGCCATGCCCTGCTTCTGATTTCCCTTCTTTCTGCTGCCCTTCAGCTTAACCACCAGGACACAGTTGAGGGTCTTGTCCTCATCAACATTGATCCCAATGCCAAGGGTTGGATGGACTGGGCAGCGCACAAGGTTTGAAGGGGTCTGTGAACTGAGATCTAGGGTGGGGATTCCACCCTAGCATGAGTCCAGTGAGGCTCCACCAGTATAACTGATTGGCTTGTGACCTTCAAGGAGGGGGACATAGAGCAGGAAAGAAGCTGTGTCACTTGCTTAGGTCTCTTCTTCCCACAATGTTCTGAGGTTTCTCACCTGCTCTTTCCTCATAGCTAACAGGCCTCACCTCTTCCATTTCGGAGATGATACTTGGACATCTCTTCAGCCAGGTAAGTGGTTGTGGAAGATGGAGGAGAAAGAGAGGACCAGCAGGGGCTTGAATGCTTGGGGTGACTTCCTTAGCTGGGACAGGATCTGGGAAGGGAAGAAAGCTTACCATTCTGCATCCAGTAACTGTTGGCTTCTCTTCCTCCCCCTAACCTTAACCTTCCTCCCTTTTCTTTCCTTCAGGAAGAGCTGTCTGGAAATTCTGAATTGATACAAAAGTATAGAAACATCATTACACATGCACCCAACCTGGACAACATTGAACTGTACTGGAACAGCTACAACAAGTGAGTGGCAGTGTGCGTGTCCCTGCATGCATATGAAAGTAATTTAGAGGCAGTGATTGGGGTTGGGGGAGGCAGAGAGGAGAGGGAAGTCTACAGTGTACACCGTGTACAAGGAGGGCAGGACTTGGTGTGCCACTGGGACAGCTGCAACATGGACCCAGTGGGCAGGCTGTCTGTCCCCCTTTCTCCTGTTGACTTCTCTTGAAATGTTGGATTCTCAGATATAAGATGATGATCTGTCCTTGTGCCTTTCCTCCTCATTCACTACCCTTTGACCAGGGATCTCGGGGCACAGTGGCTGTTGGGATTGTGCTTGAGGCCTGCCTACCACTTTCCCCTTTTGTTCCCACTTTTAATCACCAATATTTGACTATAGTTTTTAGGAGAAAGACAACTTCCTTATAGGAGAGATACCTTATATCTGGATGGATGGTATTCCTGTCTAAAATTCCTACTCCTTTTTTAATCCCTCTCTAGCCGCAGAGACCTGAACTTTGAGCGTGGAGGTGATATCACCCTCAGGTAAGACTTTAAGAGATACAGCTTTGTCTGTTTCCCTGGATCTTCCCTAGGTGCTTATATCCTTTAGGAGGAGAGTCTTTTGCCAGGGAATTTTCTTGTTACCTTCCATCCTATCCCATTTAGCACACTACTGCCCTCTAGGTCTTCCATGTTTAAATCCTCTTGGTGGGGTTGGTGGGGTTCAGAAGGCTGTTTCTTCTTTGGAGTCCAACATTTTCCAGCTGCTTTCTGGGAAGAGGTGGGTGAGTGAGTGCCAGGGGTTCACCACCTCCTCCCTGACTGTGCCTCTAGGTGCCCTGTGATGCTGGTGGTAGGAGACCAAGCACCCCATGAAGATGCAGTGGTCAGTAGGGAATTGGGGGCTGGTTGAGAAAGGGTTGGAGTCCTAGGGTGTTGGTTAGAGGGGTCTCTTGCCAGGAGACAAGCTCCATTTGGGACATAGAGAGCAAGTATGGTACAGATTATTTTACAAAGGAAATGGGTAGGGGTTGACAGGAAAGGAACTGGGGACTGGGTCCTTGGGTCCCTTATATAAGAGGGGCTACAGGGAGTGTGATTCACTCATTCAGCCTTCTATTTGCTGCAGGTGGAATGTAATTCAAAACTGGACCCCACTCAGACCTCTTTCCTCAAGGTGAGTAACCCTGCTCCATGCCGTGCCTGATTCCTGGCCCCCTGTCCAGAGCCATAGATCCTGAATCCTAGATTCAGCTTCTAGGCCTCTAGGGTCCTGCCTGGGAGCAAGTAGGGTGGATGAAATAAAACAAACAAACAAACAAACAAACAAATAATTAAAAATCCTAAGGGTCTGGGTGGGGAAGCAGGGAGGAGTTACCACTTTCTACCTCCTGGCTGGCTCACTTTACTCATGTGTGTATCATTTTTCTGGGGGGTTCTCTTTTGAATAGATGGCCGACTCTGGAGGTCAGCCCCAGCTGACTCAGGTGAGTCACCCCTGCCATCTGGGGATGGGATATTAGTGTCACTGAACTATATACCTTTTGCCATACATTCCATCCCCATCCTGCCACAGCCTTGGGCTCCTCATAACCTCACCTCATTGTCTCCCTCTTATCTTACTTCCCCAGCCAGGCAAGCTGACAGAGGCCTTCAAGTACTTCCTGCAGGGCATGGGCTACAGTGAGTATGGGGTCAGAGGCTAGCATGAGGACACAGGATTGCTGCAAGGAGGAGGGATGGCCAGTAATGGGAGGAATCATTTTAGGCTAATTCCTGGACTTAACACCATCTGTCAAATAGAACTCACAGGTCCCCTGGCTCCATTTGTAACTCTTGCACCCTACTGAGTTGCCAGCCTCTCTTCTCCACCTCCTCTCTGACTGCCTGCTTATCCTTCTGTCTCCACAGTGGCCTCATCCTGCATGACTCGCCTGTCTCGGTCTCGCACAGCCTCCCTGACCAGTGCAGCATCTATTGATGGCAGCCGGTCCCGCTCTCGAACCCTGTCCCAGAGCAGCGAGTCTGGGACTCTCCCTTCAGGGCCCCCGGGGCATACCATGGAGGTCTCCTGTTGAATGGCCCATGTTGCCCTGGTGTGGGACCCAGCCCTCACCTCCCCCAGCACTAACCTGGGAGGTGGATAGGGCATTGGGCCAGAGTGAGCAAGGGAAGATGGGCAGATCATGTGGAAAGATGACCTTGATCTTTGATTGCTACCCTAACCTTGACCTCTAACTTGTGATTCCCCTCAGCTCCTGGGGGAGCTGTCCTAATATCTCTTAGGGACCCAGAGCCCTAAATGATCCCCCTCTTTCATTCTGGTGTTAAGGTGGAGAGGGCATGAATCCCCTCTCCCTAATCTAGGTGTCCATAGATGAGGAATAAGGGTCGTAGTTGTCCATGGTGCCTACCCCAGATTCTCCCTACTCATCCCGTTGCAAGGGTAAGGGACATGGTGCTGGGTTTCCATTCACCAAAGTGGATATGGCTTCTCATTAACCCTTCAAATTTCTGAAGGATATGGGCCTAAATGAATGTGTCAGGGAGGGTTGCTGGTGGGTTAGTGGTCCTCAGGATGTGATAGAAATATCCACGGTGTGAATGGAAGTTGGACTGGGAGGTGGTATGAACAAGTTTGAGGGAAGGATTGGAGCTGGGGCAATAGGAAGGGGCCTGGGGCCATTGGCTGCACTAACTTTGGTAGCTGTCTAGACAGTGTGTGTCTACAGTGGGAGGGGGAGGGGGCCAAGCTGGGGCAGGGCTGCTTGGGGCTTGGCATAGGGGTGGGAAGGGCTACCTGGGGCTCTGACCAGGGTGTGTTATGGGTGGAGGGTGCTCTCCTGTCTCCCACAACTTCTGCTGTAACAATAAACTGTAGAGGAATCTGAGCAGTGTTTTTATTCTTTGTCTCGGCATGCCTGCATCCTGCCCCTTTCCTACCTTCTCTGGGCCCAGCTCTCAGTCTCTTCTCCAAGTGACAT
>JAPYXV010002209.1:0-13344 GCA_028533065.1 Trachops cirrhosus
TACCATATGATCTCGCCTTTAACAGGAACATAAACAACAAAACAAAGAAACAAGTAAAATATAACAAAAGACACTGAAATAGAGGACAGGTAGTCAGTGACCAGAGGGGAAAGGGAAAGGAATTTCAGGGGAGAAGGGAAGGGTTTACAGGAACAAATATAGAGGACGCATGGACAAAACTAGGAGGGTTGGAAAGGGGAGGTGGGAAGGGAGGAATGGGTGGGCGGGTTGGAATGGGAAAAAAGGATAGAAACTGTACTGAATAAACTAAAATAAAAAAATTTAAAAAAATAAAAATGATCTCACCTTTCACAGGAACCTAATCAACAAAACAAACAAGCAAGCAAAATATAACCAGAGACATTGAAATTAAGAACAATCTGACAGTAACCAGAGGGAAGGTGGGAGGAGATAATAATGAGGGGAAAGGGGGAAGGGTTTTCAGGAAGAACTATGAAGGACAGATGGAAAAAACTAAGGGAGGGTGGAATCAGGGGAGGGAGGTGGGATGGCTGGGGTGGGGGGTGGTAGGGGGCAAATGCAGACAACTGTTCTTGAACAACAGTTAAATATTTTTTTAGAAAAAGGTAATAAGAAAACCATTTATACTTCAGTAACTTTTTGTTACATAATGCTTGGCTCATAATAAACAGCAGGAAAAAAAGGAGACAGCTTCCTGTGCTTACTTAAGTTTAGCAGTTTTTATCGAATAAACACTTCTCATATTGTTGCAAAGCTTTGATTAGTTTCCAAAGTCCTGAATGCCTCAGTTTTGACAATTTTTTTTTTTGGCCAGTGATTTTGCTGCTTTTGTTTTTATTTTTGTTTTTAATGGGAGGGCCTCAACTTTCTTTTATAAACTGAATATTTGTATGCCTTGAAAATTCAAATTGTGAATCCCAAATCCCTAATGTGATGGTATTTGGAGATGGAGCTTTTTAAAGTAAGTAGGTCAAAAGAGTGAAGCCCTCAGGATGGTATAACAAAGACACAAAGATTGCTCTATCTCCTCAGGCCATGTGAAGACAGAGTGAAAAGATGGCCATTTTAAAAGCCAAGGAGTGGGACCTCACCAGAAACCAAATCAACTGGCACCTTGATCTTGGACTTCCCAGCCTCCAGAAATGTGACAAATTAATTTGTTGTTTAAGCCATTCAGGTTTTGGTATTTTGTTATAGCAATCTGAAACAGCTAAGACACTCCCCATTCCAGATTTTATACACAATGTTCAATTTGATCTTCTAGTTATGTAGGATAGGTATAATGACCCTTACACTTGACTTTGTAAATAGGAGTAATGAGAAAAAAGTAAAAGGACATGGTAGAAGAGGAAGAAGCGAAGCAGAAAAGACCTAGAGAATGAAAAAGAAAAGAAGAGGTTAAAAACTAAGGATTTAAGGGTCTAAAATCAAACATACAGTAATGGACAGTGCTTACGTGTGGAATTACATATTCTAATTTATATAACTCTTTCAGTATATCCATAAAGGAAAACATTTAAATTTAGTTCAAAAGATTTTGAGATTAGGAATAACTGTGAGTTCTCTTTGATAATTAAAACATATGATTTGTCCAAACACAGAGACTCTGATAAAATGACAAGAACAGTGACTAGATCTTAAAGTTATGGAAATCAGTCAGGGCCCAGATGATTCATGAATGGGGTATTGTGACAAACTCACACATTTGCTTATAGCATGTGCCACAACACCATAAAAAACAGGGATCTTTAAGAAATGTTATATATAATCTCTTCCTCTCCACCTGGATACATATAAAATATAAGACCATTGTGACAATGTTTTGCTTTTCCTTCTGAACCCTTTTCTGATTTTTGCAAAGACCTGTGTTCATTCAGATCATTCTTTCCCCACAAACTTTTTTTGAAGTTGCCTCAGGGAGAAAGCCAAGGACTTGATTTTAATGATTAAAAGGAGGAAAAATCAGAGATTAAGTGATTTATACAAAGACTATATTTCAGCATTCATGATACCACAATTAGATTCCAGGTTGCCAATTCATTGGGCCGACAACCTTTGTTACCTGGTCTTTTGAGAACCATTGTTTTTTCAGGCTATCATTTGGTCCAGAAATAAACACTAAAATCTCTCTGGATGAAGAGGGCTCTGATCCAATTTCTAGATGAGCTAGCACATCCTAAGGCTTTTCAAGAAGCAGTTATGAGAGGGTCATTTATGATTATGTTGGTTAATTATGATATGGAGTAACAATATTTTAGTTGTCAGCCTGTTTTCTGCCCTAAAATAAAAGTGTCCTTTTACAATAATTCTTCAACTGTTTAAGAAGCACACATTAAGACTATTAAAATATTACTGAGAAAGTGTAATTTAAGGCCACACGTTTTTTGTGAAATTCACTTGGCCATTCCTCCAAAACTGTTTAGTAAGCTGCTAAGTCAATTGGGTCACAGGAAAATGCTAATTTAGTAAGACACAGATCATTGTAGTCTATTTAGTTTTCCTGCAGGAAGGAAAACCAGCATTTATTAATCCCAGTCATTTGGTTTCTAATCCAGAAAATCACTGTCAAGTTACCTTCCTAGTTCCCTGAGGATAAATATTCAGAGTGTGCCTGAGATACATCAAGTGGAAGTCCTTTCATCATCAAGAAAGAGGTTTTGAAATAAACTGAAATATTCTTTCTTTATACAATCATGAGGCATATTAACCTGGAATAGTGAGTGTGGTTGTGGTTTTCTATTTTCCCCAATTATTTTATTTTTAACTTAATACACTGTGATAGAATTGGGAACACAAAAATAATTATATACATTTTCTGCCCACTGAGAACATACAAATTTATTCCTTGAGAAACTTCTTTTTCCAATATATTGTTGAATAGAAGTGGTGAAAATGGGCATCCTTGTCTTGTTCCTGATCATAGTGGGAAAGCTTTTAGTTTTTGCATATGATTATGGTGTTTGCTGTAGGTCTCTTGTATATGGCCTTTATTATGTTGAGGTATGCTTCCTCTATCCCCACTTTGCTGAGGGTTTTAATCATACATGGATACTGTACCTTATCAAATGCTCTTTCCACATCTATTGATATGAATATGTGATTTTTGTCTTTCCTTTTGCTTATGTGACGTATTATGTTTATTGATTTGTGAATATTATACTATCCTTGCATCCCTGGGATGAACCCCCTTTGATGATGGTGTATGATCTTTTTAATGTATTGCTGGATACTGTTGGCTAATACTTTGTTTAGGATTTTAGCATCTATATTCATCAGTGATATTGGCCTATAGTTTTCTTTCCTTGTTGTGTCTTTATCTGGTTTTGGAATTAGTATGATGCTGCCTCATAAAAAGAGTTTGGGAGTCTTACGTCTTCTTGGGTTTTTTTTGGAATAGTCTGGGAAGGATACGGGTTAACTCTTTCTTAAATATTTTGTAAAATTCTTCTGTTATGCCAAAGGACTTAGACACTTCTTCAAGGAGGACATACAGAGGGCCCTGAGGCACACACATACACACACACACATACACATAATTGAGGGGAATTTTACTTTTTTTAATTTATTTTTTAAGTTTTATTTTAATCATTGTTCAAGTACAGTTTTCGGTCCTTTACTCCCATCCCAACCCAACCACCTATCCCTCCCCACCTCCCTCCCATTTCCATGGCCCCTAGTTTTTATCCATGTGTCCTTTATGCTTGTTCCAGTAAACCCTTCTCCCTTTCCCCTGAAATTCCCTCCCTTCTCCCCTCAGGTCACTGTCAGCCTCTCCTCTATTTCAGGGTCTTTGGCTATGTTTTGTTTGTTTGTTTGTTTTGTTGTTTAGGTTCCTGTTAAAGGTGAGATCATATGGTATTTGTCTTCCACCACCTGGCTTATTTCGCTTAGCATAATGCTTTCCAGCTCCAACCATGCTATTACAAAGGGTAGGAACTCCTTCTTTTTTTCTGCTGCAGAGAATTCTATTCTGTAAATGTACCATAGTTTTTTGATCCATTCATTTACTCATGGGCACCTAGGTTGCTTCCAACACTTAGCTATTGTAAATTGTGTTGCTATGAACATTGGTGTGCATAGGTTCTTTTGGATTGGTGTTTCAGGGTTCTTAGGATATAATCCTAGCAGTGGAATTCCTGGGTCAAAAGGCAGATCCATTTTTAGTTTTCTGAGGAAGTTCCATACTGTTTTCATAGTGGTTGTACCAGTCTGCAATCCCACCAACATTGCACTATGGTTCCCTTTTCTCCACAAACTCTTCAACACTTGTTGTTTCCTGCTTTGTTTATTATGGTCATTCTGACTGGTGTAAAGTGGTATATCATTGTGGATTTAATTTGCATCTCTCTGATGGCTAGCAATATTGAGCATCTTTTCATGTGTCTCTGGATCCTCTGTGTGTCCTCCTTAGAGAAGTGTCTATTCAAGTCCTTTGCTCTTTTTTTAATTGGGTTGCTTGTCTTCTTAGAGTGGAGTCATGTAAGACTGATAACACACAAATACAAAGGATTGTAGGAAATTACTACAAAGAACTGTATGCCAAGAAATTTGAAAACCTAGGTGAAATGGACACATTTCTAGAAAAATGTAATCTTCCAAAACTCAATAAAGAAGAAGGAGAAAGCCTGAACAGACCAATAACAGCAGATGAAATTGAAGCAGTAATCAAAAAACTCCCAACACACAAAAGTCCGGGACAAAAAGGTTTCACAGGAGAATTCTACCAAGCATTTAAGGAAGAGCTAACCCCTATCCTTCACAGACCATTCCAAAATAACCAGAATGGCAGAAGACTCCCAAACACTATTTATGAGGCCAGCATCATCCTAATCCAAAAATCAGATAAAGACACAATAAAGAAAGAAAACATCAGGACAATATCGCCAATGAACATAGATGCTAAAATCCTCAACAGAATATTGGCAAACTGTACCCAACAATACATTAAAAAGATCAAACACCATGACCAAGTGGGATTCATCCCAGGGATGCAAGGATGGTTCAATATTTGCAAATATGAAAATGTAATACATCAGATAAACAAAGGCAAACACAAAAATCACACGATCATATCAATAGATGTGGAAAAAGCATTTGATAAGGTACAGCACCCATTTATGATAAAAACACTCAGCAAAGTGGGAATAGAAGGAGCATTCCTCAACATAATAAAGGCCATGTATGAGAGACCTACAGCCAACATCATACTGAATGGGCAAAAACTAAAATCTTTTCCACTAAGATCATGAACAAGACAAGTTGTCCACTTTTACCACTTCTATTCAATATAGTATTGGAAGTTTTAGCCACAGAGGTCAGACAAGAAAAGGAAATAAATGGTGTACAAATTGGAAAGGAGGAAAGAAAACTGTCACTGTTTGCAGATGACATGATACTGCCATAGAAAATCCTATAGATTCTGCCAAAAGACTGCTCGACCTAATAAATTAATTTGGCAAAACAGTGTGATACAAAGTCAATATCCAGAAATCAAAGGCATTTTTGTATACCAACAATGAAACAGCAGAAGCAGAAATCAAGGAAAAATCCCATTTGATATAGCAAAACGAAAAATAATATACCTAGGAATAAACCTAACCAAAGAGGTAAAAGACCTGTATGCAGAAAACTACCTAACACTGAAGAAAGAAATCAAGGAGGACACAAACAAATGGAAACACATACTGTGTTCATGGATTGGAAGAATTAACATTGTCAAAATGTCCATACTACCCAAAGCAATATGCAGATTCAATGTAATACCTATTAATGTACCAATGGCATATTTCACATAGAACAAACACTTCAAAAATTTATATGGAACCATAAATGACCCCGCATAGCTGCTGCAATTTTGAGAAAGAAGAGGGATCACAAAGTAGGAGGGGTCACAATACCTGATACTAAACTGTATTACAAGACCACTGTAATCAAAACAGCCTAGTACTGGCATAAAAACGGGCACATGGACCAATGGAACAGAGCAAGAGAGCCCAGAAATAAACCCTAATCTCTACAGTCAATTAATATTTGACAAAGGGGGCAGTCAATCAATATTTGGCAAAGCAACCAGCGACATAAAATCGGGTTACAATAGCCTCTTCAACAAATGGTGTTGGGAGAACTGGACAGCTACCTACAAAAATATGAAATTCGAGCACCAACTGCCACCATACCCAAAAATAAATTCAAGGTGGATAAAAGATTTAAATATAAGCCATGACATTATTAAAGTCCTAGAGGAGAACATAGGCAGGAAAATCTCAGATATTTCATGCAGAAACATTTTCACTGATATGTCCCCCAGAGCAAGGGACATAAAGGAAAGAATAAACAAATGGGATTTCATCAAAATAAAAAGCTTTTGCACAACTAAAGAAAACAGTGTTAAAATAAAAAGAGGACCAACTGTATGGGAAAACATATTTGACAATGATACCTCAGACAAGGGTTTAATCTCCAAAATATATAAAGAACTTACATGACTCCACTCTAAGAAGACAAGCAACCCAATTAAAAAATGGGCAAAGGACTTGAACAGACCCTTCTCCAAGGAGGACATACAGAGGATCCAGAGACACATGAAAAAATGCTCAATATCACTAGCTATCAGAGAGTTGCAAATTAAAATCACAATGAGATACCACTTCACACCAGTCAGAATGACCATAATAAACAAAGCAGGAAACAACAAGTGTTGGAGAGTTTGGGGAGAAAAGGGAACCCTAGTACACTATTGGTTGGACTGTAGATTGATACAACCACTATGAAAACAGTATGGAACTTCCTCAGAAAACTAAAAATGGATCTGCCTTTTGACCCAGGAATTCCACTGCTAGGATTATATCCTAAGAACCCTGAAACACCAATCCAAAAGAACCTATGCACACCAATGTTCATAGCAGCACAATTTACAATAGCTAAGTGTTGGAAGCAACCTAGGTGCCCATCAGTAAATGAATGGATCAAAAAACTATGGTACATTTACAGAATGGAATTCTCTGCAGCAGAAAGAAAGAAAGAGCTCCTACTCTTTGCAACAGCATGGATGGAGCTGGAAAGCATTATGCTAAGCAAAATAAGCCAGGTGGTGAAAGACAAATACCATATGATCTCACCTTTAACAGGAGCCTAAACAACAAAACAAACAAATAAGCAACACATAGCTAAAGACCCTGAAATAGAGAACAGTCTGACAGTGTTCAGAGGGCAGAAGGGAGGGAATTTCAGGGGAATTTCAGGGGAAAGGGGGAAGGGTTTACTGGAACAAGCATAAAGGACACATGGAGAAAAACTAGGGGCAAGTGGAAGGGACTTGGGAGGGAGGTGAGGAGGGCTGGGTGGGTGAGCTTGGATGGGAATAAAAGATAGAAAATTGTATATGAACAACAATTAAAATAAAATTAAAACAAATAGAAAGGAAAAATTCATCAGTGAGTTGTCCATAAGCATAGACCTCTCTATTTTCAATATAATTAGTAACTTTATTCTTTTGTGAACAAATGGGCACTGTCATAAGTTTAATGGAAGGTAACCTCACAGGGTGATCTTTTATTCTCTCTTTTTTTTATTGTTGTTCAAGTACATTTGTCTCCATTTCCCCCCACCCCAAAAGTCCCCACCTCCCACCCTGGATCCTACTCCCCTTTGGCTTTATCCCTCTGTCTTTTATACATGTTTCTTGATGACCCTTTCTGCTTTTCCCCCCATTCTCCCCTCTTACACTAACTATAGACCTTTCTGACAAGGGTGGAGAATGCTTCACAGAATCACTTGCTCAGGAGCAAAAACGGAGAAGCATTTATTGACTTTCCTCATTTGGTCATATGAGTGTTAATTTTGATTTCTGGATTACATATAATGTATGGCAAGCAGATTCCTCTGAACACATCATGTTACAGAGTCAGAGAAACTCTAAGATGAGAAACAAGAGGCCTATGGAATAAGACCCAAGATAAAGCATTAGCAGTTTGCATCTGTGTGAATTAATTAACACCTATGCATAGCCAGTCAGTGCAGTAGTCTTTGAATACAAAGTTGGTTTAGAAGATAGGTGATGGTGCCCAAGAAGAGCCAAATTGTTTACACCTTGTACTGCTCAGATCAATTTTTACCCTATATTAAGTCCACTCTGTGAGTGTTTTTTTCAAGAGGGTGGCTAAACAAACACAATGTCTGCCAATTTTTACTGTTAGAGCTAGACCTGAGGCAGTATTTCATTTTATTATCACTCTCTTTATACACAAAATTTTAAAATCTTCACTTTATAATGTTTGCTTACAACTCCTGTTTCATAGACTCTGACGTCTAGCTTTTAGGGACATAACACCATATCTTAGCTATATACTCACCACAACCATGCCAAGTTCTAGACACTACTCAAAACTGCTAGACTTCCAAGTCACCACATTAATAAGTTTGAAAAGTATTCCCAAGTACAATATATGTTGACTGCAAAATCCAACAAGGCCAACCCAGTGTCATGCTTCTTTCTTGATGATAGCGGGTGTGAGAAGCAGTAACTTGTATTTACCTGAGGCCCAAGTTTCCAGCATGCCTCAAATCATTACATGTCAAAACATTCATTTATGTAGTAGACCCCCCAGTCCTTGATGAGTTTATGTCCTTCATTCTGGAACATTGGTTTCTTACTAGGGTAGTTGGTGTTCTTGCTACCCTACTCATCAAATCCTATTAACGTGATATCATCAGTATACTGGATTAGCAAAATGTTTTAGACATTGTGAATATAATCAATGTCTCTTAGGATTATGTTGTGAAAAAGAGTAGAATTAAGCATGTCCAGGTGCAGTGAAAATAAGTGCCCTCCCCACATAAATTAAAGCTTCTTTTGTCCATTTGTTTTATCTTTTTAAAAAATCAACTTTAAGTTCTGTTGATCTTTTCTATTGTTTTTCTTTTTATTTACTTTTACTCTAATTTTTGCTATCTGCTTTATTCTACTCACTTTGAACTTAGTTTGTTCTGTTTATTATTCCTTGAGGTATAAAGGTAAGTTGTTTATTTGAGAATTTTTTAATGTAGGCACTTATCATAAATTTCTCTCAGCATGGCTTTTGCTGCATCCCATAAGTTTTGGTATGTTGTGCTTCTGTTTTCATTTGATCCAGTATATTTTATATTACACTTTTGATTTCATCTTTGACCCATAGATTGTTTAGGAGTGTGGTGTTTCCACATATTTGTGAAATTTCCAGTTTTCCTCCTGTGACTGATTTCTGGTTTTATGAAATTGTTGTCAGAAAATATATTTAGTATAATATTAATATTTCAAAAATTTCCTGAGAGTTATTTTGTGACCTAATACATTATCTGGAGAATATTCCATGTGCATTTCAGAAGAATGTATATTCTACTGCTGTTGGATGAAATATTCTATATATCTCTTTTTGGAATATTTGGTTTAAAGTGTAGGTCAGGTCTAACATTTCCTTGACTTTTATGTCTGGTTGATTTCTGTCTGGATGTCTACTGTTACCACTAATAGTGGGCCACTGATGTCACCACTATTATTCTATTGTTTATTATTCCCTCTAGATCTGATAGAATTTGCTTAATCAAGAAAAGAGAAGACTCACATAAATAAAATTATGAATAAAAGAAGAGGTATTACAACTAATACCACATAAATACAAAGTATCATATGAGATTACTATGAAACATTATGCACCAAGAAATTGAACAATGTAGAAAAATGGTTAAATTCCTGGAAATATATAACCTACCAAGTCTGAATCATAAAGACATATAAATTCAAGCAAACCAGTAAGAAGTAAGACAGTTGAATCAGTAATCAAAAACTGCCCAACAATGAAGTAGGACCAGATGGCTTTACAGGTAAATTTTACAAACATTTAAAAAAAGAAGTAATGTCACTCATTCTCAAAATTTTCAAAAATTTAATGAGGAGGACACAGTCTAATTTATTTTATGAAGTCACCATTACCCTGATTCCACAGTCAGATTAGAATACAACAGATGAGAATACAACAACAACAATAAAAAACAGAGGCCAATCTCCCTGATAAACATAAATACACAGATATTCAACAAATTATTAGTGAACAGAATTGAACAGCACATTAAAAGGATTATAACACCATGGGAAGTATAATTTACTCCTGAGATGCAAAGTTTGTTCAACCTATGCAAATCAATAAATGGGGTATATCCCATTAAGAGAAATGAAAAACACAATGAAATAATCATCTCAATTTACACATAAAAAAAGCACTTTACAGAATAAGTGTACATTTTAGCATTCTTTCATGGTAGTAACTCTAAGCAAATTAGGTATAGAAATATACCTCAACATAATAAAAAACATATATGATAAGCCCACTGCAAACATTATATTCAAGTGTGAAAGGTTGAAAACATTTCCTCTAACCCAGGAACTAGGCAAGCATGCCCAGGCTCATTAGTTCTATTCAATATAGTACTGGAATTCCTACCCAGTGATATTAGTAAAAAAATAATAATAACAGGTATATGAATTTAAAAAGGATGAAGTAATATTATCTCTCTTTGTTGATGGCATAATCTTGCATATAAAAAATCTTAAAGATTCATCTTACAACATGTTAGAGCTAATAAACAACGTTTTAAAAGTTGCAGGATACAACATTAATATATAACAATTAATTGAATCTTTGTCCAATAACAATAAACTATTTAAAAAAATAAAATAAACAATCACTTTTGTAATATCATCAAACCAGAAAATACTTAATAAGTTTAAACACAGAAGTGAAAGATCTATACACTGAAAACAATAAGATACTGATGAAAAAAATTGAAAAAAAATAATAGAAAAATATGCCTTCTGTTGATGAATGAAAAGAGTTAATATTAAAATGTCCATAGTATCTAAAGTTATGTGTAGATTCAATGCAATTCCTATCGAAATTCCAATGCCATTTTTCACAAAAATAGAAAAAACAATAAAAATATGCATAAGAGATCACAAGAGAACCTGAAGAGTCCCTGCTTTATACTACTCACAAAATTCACTGAAAATTAATAAGGACTTAAATATGAGTTATAAAGTCATAAAATACTAGAAAAAATCAGTAAAATGTTCCCTGACATTGGCCTTGATCATCATTTTTTTGGACATGAAACTGAAAGTGCCAACAATAAAAGAAAAAATCAATATGTAAAACTATATCAAATTAAAAAAAAACAACTCCTGCACAAAAGAAGAAACAATCAACAACAACAGCAAAAAACAAAGCCCTATGGAATGGTAAAAATAAAATACTTCCACACTGTATATTTGTTAATAGGTTATTATAAGAAACACATACAAATCAATAGCAAGAAACTAACAACCTTTTTAAAAATGGACAGAGGAACTAAATAGATATTTTCCAAGAAAGATATACAAATGGACAACAATTATAGTAAAAATGTGCTTAACATTACTAATTGTCATGTAAATGCACATCAAAACCACAATGAGCTATCACTTCACACTGTTTGAAAGTTTATCATCAAAAAGACAAGAGGTAAAAACTGGTGGGGAAGATATGGAGAAAACAAAAGCCAGGTTCACTATTTGTGCAAATATAAATGAGTACAACCACTATGGAAAATAGTATGGGGGTTCCTAAAAAATAAAAATAGAACTACTTTATAATCCAGCAATTCCATATATATAATGAAATCTTGATTTTAAAGAGATATTTATATTTTTATGTTTATGGAAACAATTACTGAGATATGGAAACACCCTAAGTGTCCACTTATGGATAAATGTATAAAGAAAATGTGCTACACATGCAAAATGGATTATTTAACCACAAAAATGAAACAAATCCTGTCATCTGTGACAGCATGGATGAACCGTAAGGGCATCATATTAAGTGAAATAAGTCAAACTGAAAAAAGACAAACACTCTATGTTCTCACATATATGTGGAATCTAAAAACTATTCAACTCAAAGAAAGAGAGGAGAATGATGGTTTCCAGAAGACAAGGGGTGAGGAAAATAGGGAGACTGTTCAAAGAACACAAACTTTCATTTATGAGATAAGTAAGTTCCAAAGATTTAAGGTATAGCATGGTTACTATAACAGTAACTATTACTATAACTATTGTTAACAGTAGTTAACAATACTGTATTTTACACTCAAAGGTTGCTTTGAGTGTAGAGCTTTAATAGTCTCATCATAACAACAATAACAAGATGGTAATTATGTGAGATAAAGTGTGTGTTAATTCATCTTATTGTAGTTAACCTTACACAATATATATGTGTAGCAAGTCATCACATTATACACCTTAAACTTATACAGTGTTGTATGTCAATAAACCTAGTGGGGGCTTCCTTTGTCCCTTTTTACTGTTAAGTTTTAAGAAGTGTCTGCTAACTAGATTAATAGGCAGATAGTAAGTGCCAAGGCTATATTAATCTGGTCCAATAGAAATATCACATTATGTATGTAGTTGCAACCATAGTTATCATTTGGCTAAGTTCAGAGTAGTCCCCTGTCATTTTTCAAGAGTGATTGTAGGAGCCAAACTAATTAAATATGATTGCAATGGGAAGCATCACTATAGTATCCCCTAAAACTTAAAATTTTTAATGGTGGGTAGAATCCATTATTCTGTAGAATAATGTAGAATGCTTTATTCTGTAGAATGTATTATTGCTTCTATTTACTATCATTGCTGGGGGTGGAGTTTGTCACAAAGGACCATTTTAAGAACCTCACATAGTTATTACTATAATGACTCTTAGTGCATAAATCATGGAACCAAAATGAGACTGCCAGATTCTAAATATATTTATTCTAATTATATAGTTGGAAACTAAGGAAATAACAGTAAGAAAGGTTTGCAGATAGACTGAATCATTTGAGAAATGACTTGGCCTAGAATTCCATTTATGGGTGGCCTCAGTAGGGCTCTCACTAGAGGCAAGATTAAGATGGTATTTTGGTTTCTCTGGCACCAGTGGTATATCAGAGCTCACAACCAACAGTTCTTGTAAAGGCTGAATATTCCCTTTTCTCCATTACAAATGTAGTCCAATACAAGGTGGGGCAAAAGTAGGTTTATAATTGTTTATATGGAAAATAATAAAATGATTAATAAATAATAATATAAGAATAAACTCTGTGTTTTATATTATTAACAATTGTAAACCTACTTTTGCTTCCCGTTATATATTACTATAGGTATCTTTCAGAAAGTGCTGGGTGATATTTAATGTGGTGCCCGCCCTGCCTGGTTTCAGGAGCCGTAACCACCACCGCGCCCCCCCCCACCCCCCGTGGCTAAAGCTGAGTGAGAAATCTCCCAGAACTGGGAGGCCTAAGGAGACAAAACTTATT
>JAPYXV010002210.1:0-13343 GCA_028533065.1 Trachops cirrhosus
GTATTTCTGTGGTATCCGTTGTAATCTCTCCTCTTTAATTTCTGATTGTGTTTATTTGGATCCTTTCTCCTTTTTTCTTGATGAGTCTGCTTAATGGCTTGTCGATTTTGTTTATCTTTTCAAAGAACCAGCTCCTGGATTCATTGATCCTTAGAATTGTGCTTTTAGTCTCTATGTCATTTAATTCTGCTCTGATGTTGGTTAGATGTTATTTATTTATTATTGGAGAGAGGGGAAGGGCGGGAGAAAGAGGGAGAGAAACATCAACGTGTGGTTGCCTCTGGAGGACCCAGAAAGGGGACCTGGCTCATAACCCAGTCACATGCCCCGACTGGGAATCAAACCTGTGACCCTCTGCTTTACAGTCTGGTGCTCAATCCACTGAGCCACACAAGCCAGGGCTCCCATACTATTCTTAACCTCCCTCTGTCTATTTTGTACCTACCAATTATGCTTCTTGTTCTCTGTACTTTCCCCTCCATTCTCTCTCCTCCCATTCCCTGCTGATAACCCTCCATGTGATATCCATTTCTGTGATTCTATTCCTGTTCTAGTTGTTTGTTTAGTTCGTTTGTTTGTTTGTTTTTGGGTTCAGTAGTTCATAGTTGTGAGTTTGTTGTCATTTTACTATTCATATTTTTGATGTTCTTTTTCTTAGATAAGTCCCTTTAACATTTCATATAATAAGGGTTCTATGAAGATGAACTCCTGTAACTTGACCTTATCTGGGAAGCACTTTACCTTCCTTTCCATTCTAAATGAAAGCTTTGCTGGGTAGAGTCATCTTGGATGTAGGTCCTTGCATTTCATGACTTTGAGTGCTTCTTTCCAGCCCCTTCTTGCCTGCAGGTTTTCTTTAGAGAAATCAGCTGATAGTCTTATGGGAACTCCTTTGTAATTAACTGTCTCCTTTTCTCTTCCTGATTTAAAGATTCTCTCCTTATCTTTAATTTGGGTAACTTAATTACAATGTGTCTTGGTGTGTTTCTTCTTGGATCTATCTTCTTTGGGACTCCCTGAGCATCCTGGACTTGCATGTCTATTTCCTTTGCCAGATTGGGGAAGTTCTCCTTCATTATTTGTTCAAATAAATTTTAAGTTTTTTGCTCTGCCTCTTCCTCTTCTGGCACCCCTATGATTCAGATGTTTGAATGTATAAAGATGTCCCAGAGGTTCCTAAGCCTCTCCTTATTTTTTTGAATTCTTGTTTCTTCATTCTGTTAGGGTTGAATGTTTATTTCTTTCTTCTGGTTCAAATCATTGATTTGAGTCCTGGTTTCCTTCTCTTCACTGTTGGTTCCCTGTACATTTTCCTTTATTTCACTTGGATAGCCTTCACTTCTTCCTTCATTTTGTGACCATTCTCAACTGTTTCTGTGAATGTCCTGATTACCAATGTTTTGAACTGTGCATTTGATCGGTTGGCTATCTCTTCATTACTTAGTTCAGTTTTTGGAGCTTTGATATGTTCTTTCATTTAGGCCATATTTCTTGTCTTGGCTTGCCTGTTACGTGTAGTAAGTGGTGGAGCCTTAGGTATTCACCAGGGTGGGGCAGCCCAAGTTGCTGTTTTGTGGCACTGTATGTGGGGGACAAGTACCAGAGGGAACAGTGCTACTTGCTTGGCTCTTGGCTGGCTTATCAGTCACTTCCCCTGCTACTTGCAAGTAAATTGGGCCCTTCTGGTGCTGATTCATGAGTGGGTGAGTTTGTGTACATTCTAGAACCCTGTGGGTCTCCCCAGTGAACTCTCCTATGAGGCTGGGAGTTTCTCCCCTTGCCGCTGCAACCTGCAGAGGTCTTTACAGTCAAAGGTTTTGAGGCTTTATTTCCCTGCACTGGAACCCTGGGTTGCATGATGTGTCTCGCTCCCCAGTTTATCTGCATGTGAATATGGGACTACCTGGTCCGCCAGCTACCACCTTGTCATGTGTCCTCTCCATCCCAGCTGCCCATCTCCACCCCTCCTACCTGTGTGGGCGAATGTTTCTCCTTAAATTCCTTGGTTGTTGGACTTCCATACAGTTCGATTTTCTGGAAGTTCTGGTTATTTTTTGTTTTTAAATTTGTTGTTGTCTTTCTTTTGGTGTGCAAGGGGGCAAAATGTATCTACCTATACCTCCATCTTGGCCGGAAGTCTAAATTTTTTTAAAAGATTTTATTTATTTATTTTCAGAGGAGAAGGGAGAGAGAAAGAGAAGAAGAGAAACATCAATGTGTGGTTGCCTCTCGCATGCCCCCCCACTGGCAACCCAGCTTGCAATGCAGGCATGTGCCCTGACCAGGAATCGAACCAGCGACCCTTTGGTTCACAGGCCGGCACTCAATCCAGTGAGCCACACCAGCCAGGGCTAGATATTGTTTTTTAAATTGAAATGTCAATGTGGAATGTATATAGTGATAAAGACTTTGTTTTTTGGTTTTGGTGACAGGATTTTTCTGATGTAGTTGTGGGTTTTCTCTTAGCAATTGTTCACTGCAACCTCCACCACCATAAATAAAGGATGTTTAGCAAATTTAAAATAATTATAATGCTATTGGTAAGTCCTGTAATTAAATTGTGAGATGAAGGGGGTTAATATGAACATCTTGATGTGTTATTTTCTTCATCTTTCTGGAGTTCATTAGTACTTTGACACTGAACAAATTTGAAAAGTGTGCGGGAGGACAGTGCCTCACCTTTGTACACCCTATTGGCAGGATACAAAATGGACTGTTGTATAAAGCAGTTACTCATTTGAGTTATGTTAGAGCCCTGTTTTCAATCACCACTAACCAGAAAAACCTAAGACTATTGTGTTTTTTGTATCACCTACATTTTTTTCTATCTCAGTATAGAAATAGAGGTATAGAAAAGCTGTGAGTTGCAGGTGAGAGAACCACATTCCATGAAGTGAGTTAGGGTAAAGAGGCAGGAGGAATTTGGTTTGGGGGCTCGTTGAAACAAGTTAAGAATGGGGATCAGGCTTTGGAGAACTCTCCAGGTTAGAAATGTAGATTTGGGAGTAATCAGAACAGAAATTCCAGTAGCGTGACAGAGCCCAAATCTGTACCATTCATTCTCAGGGAACATTCCCCTAACATCATGAGTATTCATCACTGACTCCCTGTCAGACTCCCTATGGAACCCTGACTTGGGCTACTCCTCTGGAGCCCCAAGGTCCCAAGTTAGAGCAGGTGACACGAGCCCCCTAACTCTGGGGTGGGTGATACAAAAAACACAGGGCTCTAACATCACTCAAATGAGTAACTGCTTTATATAACAGTTCATTTTGTATCCTGCCAATAGGGTGTACAAAAGTGAGGGACTGTCCTCCCGCACACTTTTCAAAATTGTTCAGTGTCAAAGTACTGGAACTGTGGTTAAAACAGTTGAGACAGTAGATGAAACTTTTCAATAAATTTTGCAGTAAAGGGAGGAGAGGAGATAGAGTAATATTTCAAAAAATAAAGATTTATTTGTTTTCTGCCTTTTTTAGTTTTTCTTTTCCAGGAATGGAGATTTTAGTTCCTTAGAAGCAGCCCATAGGAAAGGCAGAGATTGAAAATTCAAGGGAGGGTGGTATGACAGGAGAAGGATGGGATGAACTTAGAAACCCAAATGCAAGAAATGGCTTTAAAAATGACCTGGGATGTTTTTATTTTCAAGACTATAGATGGGGTATGAGGGATGTGTAATGATTCCCAGACAATTGAGGTCACTGGGAGGAGAGTTGGGGATTAGAGTGAGTAGAGTTAGGGGGCTCGTGTCACCTGCTCTAACTTGGGACCTTGGGGCTCCAGAGGAGTAGCCCAAGTCAGGGCTCTATGGGGAGTCTGACAGGGAGTCAGTGATGAATACTCATGATGTTAGGGGAATGTTCCCTGAGAATGAATAGTATAGATTTGGAATGATTTTCATCAGCCTTATAGTAGGACTTTATTCTACATGTCTCATTGGCTGGATTCTCATCCTGAGAGGTAATGGTTAGGTCTACCTGAGAGAGAAAGGGCTGCAAAAGAATGTATATGGTGCACGTGCTTTTCTTTCTTTTTTTAATTTTTTTTATTGTTGACAGTGTTACTGATGTCCTCATCCCCTATCCCTTTGCCCACCTCCACACATCCTACTTGCCCCCTTCCCTCTGCCCATCAACACACTGTTGTCTGTGGGTTATGCATATATGTTCTTCGCCTTATCCCTTCACCTTTCATCCATTCCCCTTTCTTCCCTCCCCTCTGACAGCTGTCAGTCTGTTCCATGTATCTATGCTTCTATTTCATTTTGTTCGTCATTGCATTTTATTCATTAGATTCCACATATAAGTGAAATCATATGGTATTTATCTTTCACTGACAGGCTTATTTCACTTAGCATAATAATCTCCAGGTCTATCCATACTGTCGGAAAAGGTATGAGTTCCATCTTTTCTACAGCCATGTAGTATTTCATTGTGTAAATGTACCACAGATTTTTTTATCCACTCATCTACAAATGGGAACTTAGGCTGCTTCTATATCTTGGCAATTGTAAATACCACTGCAATGAAATATAGGGGTGCATATACTCTTTCTAATTGGTGTTTTGAATTCTTAGGTTATATTCCCAGAAGTGGGATTACTGTGTCAAAAAGCAGTTCCATTTTTAATTTTTTGAGGATATTCCGTACTGTTTCCCACAGTGGCTGTGCCAGTCTGGGTTCCCACCAACAGTGTAGTAGGGTTCCCTTTTCTCTTCATCCTTGCCAGCACTTCTTGTTTGTTAACTTATTGATTGTAGCCATTCTGGCAGGTGTGAGATGATACCTTGTTGTGGTTTTAATTTGCATCTCTCTGATGATTAGCGATGCTTGATATTTTTTCATATATCTATTGGCCTTTCCCCATTGTTTAATTGCATTGTTTGTCTTCCTGGTGTTGAGTTGTATAAGTTCTTTATATATTAAGAACCTCTCAGATATAACCCCTTATCCAGTATATCATTGGCAAGCATGTTCTCCCATACAGTGGGTTCCCTTTCCATTTTGTTGATGGTTTCTTTTGCTGTTCAGAAACTCTTTAGTTTGACGTAGTCCCAATTGTTTATTTTTTTCCTTTGTTTCCTGTGCCCTAGGAGATACATTGGCAAAACTATTGCTACAAGAGGTGTCTGAGATTTTATTGCCTATATTTTCTTCTAGGAGTTTTATGGTTTCATGACTTTTGTTTAAGTCTTTTATCCATTTTGAGTTTATTCTGGTGTATGGTGTAAGCTGGTAGTCTAGTTTCATTTTTCTTGCGTATACTAGTCCATTTCTCCCAACACTATTTATTGAAGAGACTGTCTTTGTTGCATGCTCCTGCCTCCTTTGTCAAATATTAGTTGACCATAAAGGTGTGGGTTTATTTCTGGGCTCTCTGTTTGATTCCATTGATCTATATTCCTGTTCTTAAGCCAGTACCAGGGTTTTTTTTCTTTGTTTTTTTTTAAGTTTTTATTTATTTATTTTTAGAGAGAGGGGAAAGGAAGGAGAAAGAGAGGGAGAGAAACATCGGTATTTGAGAGAAACATGGATCAGTTGCCTCTTGCATGCTCCTAAGTGGGGACCTAGTCCAAAACCCAGGCGCGTGCCCTGACTGGGAGTCAAACTGGTGACCTTTTGGTTCTCAGGCCAGCACTCAATCCACTGAGCCATACCAGCCAGGGCTTTTCTTTGTTTTTTTTTTCTTTTTAAATTTTATTTATTTATTTTTTTAGAGAGAAGGGAAGGGAGAGAGAAAGAGGAAGAGAACATTGATATGCAAGAGAAACATCAATTGGTTGCCTCTCACAGGCCCCCAGTTGGAGGCCTGTCCAACAACCAAGGCACGTGCCCTTATCAGGCATTGAACCAGGACCCTTGGGAGTGAGGGATGATTCCCAACCTACTGAAGCACACCAGTCAGGCCAGAACCAAGCTGTTTTGATTACAATGGCCTTGTAGTATAGGTTGATATCAGGTTGTGTGATACCTCCAACTTTGTTCTTTTTTCTCAAGATTGCTGAGGCTATTTGGTGTCTTTTTTCGAATATTTGTTCTAGTTCCGTGAAATATGCCATTGGTATTTTAATAGGAATTGCATTGAATCTATAGATGCTTTGGGTAGTCTGGACATTTTAATGATGTTAATTCTTCCAATCCGTGAACACAGTATATGCTTCCACTTGATAGTTTCTTCAGTGCCCTATAGTTTTCCAAGTACAGGTCTTTTACCTCCTTGGTTAAATTTATTCCTAGGTACCTTATTTATTTATTGCTGAAATAGTAGCACATGCTTTTCTGAATTTTACCAAAGTACCATTGAAAGTCCTACGTCTATTATTAGTGAAAAACCTTGTGGATAAATATTCTTGACTTTACCTTTATTTTTGTAAATAAATTTTGGGCAGCAAGCCTAGTCGTTGAGTTAAAACCCATTTCATTGGAATTCTTTTCTATATTTTTCTTTTTACAGTATGGAGAAAGTCTCCTTTGTGAATAATGTTAGGGTTAAAGCTACGATGTTTGTCTTAGGTAGCTTTCTCTTAGTGGAATAAGATATAAAGGCTTTGTAAATTTGAATAGTTCAGTGCTGAGCACATGTACACAGTGATTGTTACACATTTGAAACCGACAGAACAGTCTAAAAGAATCATGCAAAGTTTTATTGTGAAAACTCATTATAGAAAATTGTGGGCATATACAAAACTGTAATGACCACTCATGGTCCCTTTCACTAAAGATAACTGTTAACATTTTGATGTTGTTACTTTTTTAAACATTTTGTTTTTCTTGCTTATGCTATTCCAATTGTTCCCTCATTTTTTTCCTTTTCCCAACTCCACCCAACCCCACTCTCTTCCCTCCCTAAGCCCATCCCCATATTGTCATCCTTGTCCATAGGTTGTGCATACATGTTCTTTGTTTATCCCTTCACCATCATTGATCCCTTCACCATCTTTCACTCCCCCCCTCCTGACAGCTGTCAATCTGTTTTATGTATCTAAGCGTCTGTTACTATTTTGTTCCTTGGTTTATTGTGTTCATTAGATTCCACATATAAGTGAAAGGAAATCATGTGGTATTGTTCTTTCACCGACTCACTTATTTCACTTAGCATAATCATGTCCAGGTCAGTCCATGCTGTTGCAAAAGGTAGGAGTTTCTTTTTTTAACTGCTGCATAGTATTCCATTGTGTAAATGTTCCACAGCTTTTTTTTCCATTCATGTACTGATGGACACTTGGGCTGTTTCCAGATCTAGGCTATTACAAATAACAGTGCTGTGAATATTGGGGTGCTTCTTTTGAATTCCTTCTTTTGAATATCAGCTTCTTTTCAATTGGCATTTTCAGGATCCTTAGGGAACCATCCTAGCAGTGGAATTGCCAGGTCAAAAGGCAGTTCCATTTTTAGTTTTCTGAGGAAATTCCACAGATTTCTACAGTGACTGCACCAGTCTGCATTCCCACTAATAGTACACTAGAGTTATCTTTACTCCACAACCTCGCCAGCATTTGTTGTTTGTTGATTTGTTTATGATGGCCATTCTGAGTGGTGTGAGGTGATATCTCATTGTGGTTTTAATTTGTATTTCCCTGATGATTAGTGAGATGACTAGTGATGTTGAGCATTTTTTCACATCTCTGGGTCCTCTGTATGTCCTCTTGGAGAAATGTCTATGTTGATCTATGTGTCTGTTCTTATGTTAGAACCAGACTGTTTTGATTACCATGGCCTTGTAATATAGTTTGATGTCAGGTATGGTGATCCTTCCTACTTTGTTCTTCTTTTCAAAATTGCTGCAGCTATTCAGGGTTGTTTATGGTTCTGTATAAATATTTGAAGTGTGTGTTCTGTATCTGTGAAATATGTCATTGGTATTTTCATAGGGATTATGTTGAATCTATAAATTGCTTGGGTAGTATAGACATTTTGATGATGTTAAATCTTCCAATCCATTAGCATGGTACATGCTTCCATTTGTTTGTGTCTTCCTTAATTTCTTTCTTGAGCGTGCGTTCTGTAGTTTTCTGAGTATAGGTCTTTCACCTCCTTGGTGAGGTTTAGTCCAAGGTATTTTATTTTTCTTGATGCTATAGCAAGTGGGATTTTTTTTCCTGATTTTTGTTTCTGATATTTCATTCTTGGTGTACAAAAATGCCTTTGATTTCTGAATATTGACTTTGGATCCCACTGTTTTGCCAAATTTGCTCACTAGATCAAGTAGGAGATCACATGGAGGGTTAGCAACAGGGGAGTGGGAGGAGGAGAGAGGGGGGAAAGGTACAGAGAATAAGTAGCATAAATGGTAGGTACACAATAGACGGGAAGGTTAAGAATAGTAGGGGAAATGTAGAAGCTAAAGAACTTATGACACATGGACATGAACTAAAGGGGGGGAATATGGGTGAGAGAGGATGTGCAGGGTGGAGGGGGGATAATAGGACGACTGTAATAGCATAATAAAATATATTTTTAAAAAAAGTGTAGGGTTTTGGTGGAGTCTGTAGGGTTTTCTTTTTTTTTAAAAGATTTTATTTATTTATCTTCAGAGGGGAAGGGAAGGAGAGAGGGAGAGAAATATCAATGTATGGTTGCTTCCTGTGCATTCCCTGATGGGAACTGGCCTGCAACCCAGGCATGTGCCCTGACTGGGAATCGAACCGTGATCTCTTGGTTCACAGGCCCGCGCTTAATCCACTAAGCTACACCAGCCAGGGCTGTAGGGTTTTCTATACACACTATCATGTCATCTGCAAACAAAGACAGTTTTACTTCCTCCTTTCCAAATTGAATGCCTTTTATTTCTTTTTCTTGTCTGATTTCTGTCGCTATGACTTCCAATACTATGTTGAATAGAAGTGGTGAAAGCAGGCATCCTTGTTTTGTTCCTGATCTTAGTGGGAAAGCTTTTAGTTTTTGCCCATTGAGTATGATGTGGGCTGTAAGTCGGTCATATATGGCCTTTGTGATGATGAGGAATGCTCCCTCTATTCCCACTTTGCTGAATATTTTTATCATAAATGGGTGCTGTACCTTCTCAAATGCTTTTTCTGCATCTATTGATATGATCATGTGATTTTGTGTTTCCTTTTATGTGATGTATTGTGTTTATTGATTTGCATATATTGTACCATCTTTTCATCACTGGGATGAATCCCACTTGCTCATGGTGTATGATTTTTTTAATGTATTGCTGAATGTGGTTTGTCAATATTTTGTTGAGGATTTTAGCATCTGTGTTCATCAGTGATATTGGCCCATAGTTTTCTTTCTTTTTTTGTGTCTTTGTCTTGTTTTGGGATTAGGATGATGCTGGCTTCATAAAAAGAGCTTGGGAGTCTTCCCTCTGCTTGGATTTTTTTGAAAAGTCTGTGAAGGATGGGGGTTAGCTCTTGGTTAAATGTTTTGTAAAATTCTCCTGTGAAACTGTCCAGTCCAGGGCTTTTGTGTGCTGGGAGTTTTTTGATTACTGCTTTGATTTCGTCAGCTGTTATTGGTCTGTTCAGGCATTCTGCTTCTTCTTTTAGTTTTGGAAGATTATATTTTTTTAGAAATTTGTCCATTTCACCTAGCTTTTCAAGTTTTTTGGCATATAGTTCTTCATAGTAATTTCTTACAATCCTTTGTATTTTTGTGGTGTCGGTTGTAATTTCTCCCCTTTCATTTCTGATTGTGTTTATTTGGGTCCTGTCTCTTTTTTTCTTGATGAGTCTACTTAAAGGCTTGTCAGTTTTGTTTATCTTTTCAAAGAACCAGCTTCTGGGTTTATTGATCTTTAGAATTGTTTCTTTCATCTCTATGTCATTTAATTCTGCTCTGATTTGGTTATTTCCTTCATTCTGCTTGCTTTGGGGTGTCAAAAAATAAACAAAATATTTTAAAAAAGAGAAAAAAGAAAATCCCACCCTTGGCCAGGTGGCTCAATTAGTTGGAGTATCATTCTGTACACCAAAAGTTTGTGGGTTCAGTTTCTGGTTAAGGCACATGCCTACTTAGTTTCGGGTTTGATTCCTTCCCAGTTGGGGTAAGTATGAGAGGCACTGGATCTGTTAAGGTTGTGGTGAAATGAGTACTCATATGCTGCTTTGGATATCCAGCCATATACTATGAAAAATAGAGACACTATTATTGAAGAAGGTACAAGATACAAGAACCATTGTACATAGGACAATGATGCCTCAGTCCCCTTCAAAGTAGGCACCTTGGTACCTCACACAGTTCTCCTAATCATCATCAGTTGCCCTGCCGTATTTTCCTGAATCTCATTGATGGTCTGAAATCTCTTCCCTTTCAGAGGTCCTTTAAGTTTTAGAAAAAGCCAGAAGTCAAGGGCATCAAAACTGGGCTGTAAGCAGGGCTGAGTCACCTGGGCAATTTGATGTTTTGCCAAAACACTGCACAAGACGTGATGCATGAGCGGGCATGTTGTCGCGATGAAGCTGCCAATCACCAGTTGCCCATAGCTGTTGCCTTCTGAATCATCCAAATAGTTTCCACAGAGGAATGTTCAAGCTTAATGCAAAATGTGATGCAGATTCATTGCTCTACTTGCTCAGTCATTTTGAATGCAAGGCCACACTGTACACATGCTCACTCAATGCCGTATACTGCCCCCACTGACTGGTACAGTGAAATCATCCTTGTTCACCCATGCACATTCCAGTCCACCCTCCTTGGCTGCCAGGTTACATTGATATCATGAAAACCATTCTTGTTATATGAACAATGGCTGGTCTTTTTCTGGATAGACCTTGTGTGTGTTTTGTTTGTGGATAAAGCTTTTACTATATCCTTCATTTAAATACTTTTTTTTCAAATACTATATAACAAAATTTCTCAGACACAGTAGGGAGAATAGTGTAATGAACCAGATATACCCATTGCCCAGGGTCAACAGTTATTCACATATGGCAATGTGCTTTATCAATATCCATACTGATTTATCAACCATATGTTGAGACAAATCCCAGACATATTTCATTCATAAATATTTTACAGTAGTATGTAGATATAAAAGATACGGGCTCACAGCATGGCTCAGTGGGTTGGCCATCACCCTGCAAAGCGATAGGCCCATAGTTTGATTCCTGGTCAGGGCACAAGCCTGGTTTGTGGGCCAGGTCCTCAGTGAGGGCGGGGGGTGCGATAGGCAACTGATCCATTGATGTGTCTCTCGCACATCAGTGTTTCTCTTCCTTCCTATCTCCCTCTCTTCCCCTCGCTCTAAAAATAAATAAATAAAATCTTTAAAATATAAGGGCTCTTTTGAAAACAATCACAGTATCATTATCATACTTAAAATATACTGCTGTTCCTCATAAGTGTTATAAATATGTTATTGATGTCTTTAAATTGGGTGAATTCTGTAATTCCTGTTGTGATTTCTTTTGTGTTCTGTTTTTAAGGTGGAACTTAACTTCTTGTGGAACAAGTGTTGCCAGCTCAGAATGCAGTGAGGAGCTGTTTTCATCAGTTTCTGTTGGAGATCAAGATGATTGCTATTCCTTATTAGATGATCAAGACTTCACTTCTTTTGATTTATTCCCTGAGGGGAGTGTGTGCAGTGATGTCTCTTCCTCTATTAGCACATACTGGGATTGGTCGGACAGCGAGTTTGAATGGCAGGTAGATTTTGTTTTCCTTATATTGTCATCGTTACTTCCTAAGTAGTGTGAATTTCTATTTTGGTATTTTCAGCTCTGCCTCAAAGCAAACTTCCCTAGTATTTATCCATTCCTACAGATACTCTGACATTAAGAATTAGATGGAATATGTAGCCTTCATTTCTGCTAATGTATCTTTTAGGCTTGTGATGCTACTAATATTCTTTTGTAGATTTTCAAGTAACTTCATGCTCGTTAAATGTTCCAATTATTATGTATCATCACTACCTTCCTATGCATGAATCTAAGGAAATTTACTCTTTCTACATTATGATAAATAGCTTTCATGTCCTTATAGGCACAGTATCCTTATGTCAGGGTCATTTTATATGTTTGACATCACAAACCACTACTATAAATACATAATTTTGAGTCCTGATATCAGAAATATCATTTTTCATTTTGTATTCTCTTTGTGTGTAGAGCTGTTTTTTTGCTGATAGTGTTTTTTCTTCTTGTGACATGTGTATCATATAAAATGGCTTTGTGGCAAATTGTGTGGAAATGCTGCCTGATAATGAATGCAATCTATCAGAAAACATAGATTGTGTTATTGCAACATCCATTTTCTGATTGTAAAAGTAACATTTAAAGAAGCTTTCCCTTATTTAGCAAATGTTATATTCAATAGATACGTGAATGCTTGATGTGTTTGAGAGCCATCAAAATACTTAAAGTTATATTCCAAAGAAGAACTAAATATTACCTTGTTTCAAACAATTTTTAGTTAAAATAATCTAGAATGACATAAAATGAAAACTAAGAGTTTCCAAGCCCCACTCTGCTGTGGTTAGCACTCTTGCAGATACAAGTACGTTTGCATAGCATTAAGTCATACTTCAGCCACTGTTGGTCCCTGTGCTTCTTTCAACTAATATATCTCATTTGTTCTGATAGCTGCATCATAAGTTCTCTAATAATAGTTACTTAGATTGGTTTCAGTTTTTTTCTTATTATAAACAGTGCTACACTGAAATTTAAGAGTTTTTAAAGAGGAAAGAAATAATCCATTTTATGTTAAACATAAACATAAATGAGTTTATTATCTATATTTTATGCTATACATTCATAGGTTTCCCTTTTATGTGTAAATATTTGGATAAAATATGTATTTTTTAAACTTTAAAACATTTAAATAAACTTAAACATTTAAATAATTTTATAGTGTTATTCAGCAATTTTTAATATATTCACAATGCTGCAAATCTATCACTACTAATTCCAGGACCTTTCATTCACCCCGAAAAGAAATTCATACCTGTTAAGAGACAGTCCCAATATCCCCCACACCCCATTACCTAGCTGTGGGGGGGGCTCTGCCTGCAGGGCCCCCCCAGCCACCACAAATGAGAATAAGTCTACCAAGACATGATCTGCTTGGGGAGGAAAGGTGGCCAGTCTCTCAGAGGAGAAGGGCCAGAAGCCTGTTCCTCAATGGGCTTTTATTGGGTTCATTTGCACAGGATTACAGATAAAGCTCATTAATCATTGTCAGGCAGTAAGGATCAAATAATAGATAACAACTCTGAGGGCCTATTGAGTCAGGATCAGATAGCTAAAGAGCTGTAAAGCTTTGAGGAACAAACTCACTTCTTTCTTGGACCCTTATCATTTAATTGAGAGCATTCTAAACAAAGCAGTTTTCACAGGATTTTATATATTCTTTCTTAGGCCTGATTGCCTGGGGAACCCACCC
>JAPYXV010002211.1:0-13341 GCA_028533065.1 Trachops cirrhosus
GTATTGCTTTGACATCTTGGAATGATGGGTGTCTCCAGAGTGTGTAAATAATACTACAGTTTGGGACGTGATTGGTAACAGAATTTATCAAGTGAAGTGATATAACATTTATTGAGCATCTATTATATTCCAGGCATGTGCTGGATGCTTTACATATGTTAGCTCATCACATTCTTTGATGCCACAATATAGAGTCATGTTGATTACCTTTCAAAAATTATAATACATAAAATATACTTGATATTAAGGCAATAATCACTTATTTATTTTCCTCTCATCATACTTCATTTTGCTATTAATAATATTATGAGTTTACTAATTTATCGATTAACAGAATATTTTAAATGCTAGCATGTTGGACTGCCTGGTTTTATTTTTTCTGATTTTCATGTTTCTCTCAGTGTCTAGTATTCTTAAAAGAGCTTTCTAAAATGCAAATCTCCCTTGAAATTTTTTGATAGTTTTCCATTACCTAAGGCATAAAACTGTTAGTATGACTTAAAATTTCCTCTGCAGTCTGGTTCCTACTGCACTGTCTCATCTTTCTTCCTGAGAGATTCTCCTCCCCACACCTCCCCAGGCATCTCCCAGTTCTTTGTAGTTCTGAGAACAAGCCGCACTGTCTCACTCCTTTATTTTTCACTTGTACAGCTCCCTCTGCCTGCCAGCTTTTCTTGACTGCCAAGACAGAATTGAGCATGTTCAATTTGGTGGGATAAAATTTGATTCAAGGTAGCTTTTTTGGTGAAAATTCATTTGAAAATGATAAATTTTGTTACTGGTTTTTCAACTATTAGAAATGTTAGTACCATGCAAAGCAGTTTTGCAACTTCCATGTTTTTAAGCATTTTTGGTTGTTTAATTTCATCTTTTTTTCTCTGCTTAAAAATTTGACATCTTTTCTTGAATAAAATACAAAATATAAAAATGTATCTTGGTCTGTGTAAAACAAAAATTGGGGAAAAGTGCTCAGGAAAGCAAATTCTTTATATTTTTGCCTTATATTTTTGTAATATCAGGACTTGGGATATGTAATTTATTCTGTTGAAACACTATACCAGCCCCCTCCCCCTCACTATCTTCTCCCATTCTTTAGTTGTCCTTCCAATCTCAGCTTCAAAATCAGTGCTTTTGAGAGGCTTCCATTGACAGCCTCAAGTTACATGTGGCTATGTCTATGCAATTGTTTGTTCATGGTATTTTTCTTTACATCATTCATCACAATTTACAATGTTATATTTGAAAATGTGGCCCTGGCTGGTATGGCTCAGTGCATTGAGTGTTGGCCTATGAAGCAAGGGGTTGCTGATTCGATTCTCAGTCAGAGCACATGCCTGGGTTGTGGGCCAGGTCCCCAGCAGGGGGCGTGTGAGAGGCAATAACACAGTGATATTTCTTTCCCTCTCTTTCTCCCCCACTTCCCCTCTAAAAATAAATAAGTAAAATCTTAAAAAAAAAAAAAAGGAGGCGTGCTCAGCGTAATAGTAGTAAACAAGCCCTGGAGCCAGAGTGCAAGGGTTCAAAATCTCAGGTCTGCCACTTGTAGACTATGTGACCTTGGGCTATGACTTCACTTCATTGTGCCTCAGATTTTTTATGAGTGAAATGGAGCTAACAGTAGTAATGACCTCATTGGTATTATGAGAATTCAATGAGAGAATATATTTAAGCATTTGTACATTGTTCTGGCACATCAAATTTTTATCTATATTTGTGTTTAATTATGAAATCTTTATCTTTCCTCAAGCTCTGTGCAGGTGATGATAATTGCCCGTATGTGAACCACTGTCCCTGACAGGTAATAGGCATGCCAAAATCATGTGTTAAATACATGAATGAACTAATAGTATGATAACTTGAAAGAGTTTAATATATTTGAACTCATAAACATATTTAATTATTTATTTGTTTATATTTTTCTTTATTTAAATCATTTTTTATTTTTCAATTACAGGTGACATGCAATATTAGATTAGTTTCAGGTGTACACTCCAGTGATTAGACATGATATAGCTTACTAAGGTATCATCCTGATAAATCTTGTACTCATCTGACACCATACACAATTATTAGAATGTTACTGACTGTATTCCCTATGCTGTCCTTTACACCCCCCGCCCCGTAACTATTCGGTAACAACCACTTTGTACTTCCTAATCCTGTCACCTTTTTCACCCATCCCCCAACTCTTGTCCATCTGGCAACAATCAAAATGTTCTCTGTATCTATAAATCTGTTTCTGTTCTGCTTGTTCATTTTGTTTCTCAGATTCAGTTGTTGAAGGTGTGTATTTATTGCCATTTTGTTGTTCATATCTTTGATTTCTTCTTGTTCTTCTTCTTCTAGAAAACCCTTTAACGTTTCATGTAATACTGGTTTGGTGGAAAATACAACTTTTTCTTGGCTGGGAAACTCTTTATTTGTCCTTTGATTTTAAGTGATAGTTTTGCTGGGTAAAGTAATCTTGGTTGTAGGTCCCTGCTTTTCATCACTTTGAGTATTTCTTGCCACTCCCCTCTGGCCTGCTAACTGTCTGTTGAGAAATGAGCTGACAGTCTAATGGGGGCTCCCCTGTAGGTAACTAACTGCTTTTCTCTTGCTGCTATGAAGATTCTCTCCTTATCTTTAACCTTATGCATTTCAATTATGATGGGACTTGGTGTGGACCTGTTTGGGTTCATCTTGTTTGGGAGACCCTTGTGCTTCCTTGGACTTGTATGTCTATTTCCTTTAGGTTAGGAAAGTTTTCTGTCATTATTTTTTCAAGCAGGTTTTCCATTTTGTGCTCCTGCTCTTCTCGTTCTGGCATGCCCATGATGTGAATGCTGTACACTTGAATCTGGCCCAGAGGATCCTTACACTAATCTCATTTTTAAAATATTGTTTTCCTTTTGCTGTTTTGATTGGGTGATTTTTGCTTCCTTATATTTAAAATCACTGATTTAATTCTTGGCTTCATCTGCTCTACTGTTGATTCCCTGTATTCTTCATTTCAGTTAGCATATCCTTTATCTTTGACTGGTTCTTTTTTATGGTTTTCATGTCCTTTTTTATGCTGTTGAAGTCCTCACTAAGTTTATTGAGCATCCTTATAATTTGTGTTTTGAACTTTGCATCTAATAGATTGCTTGTCTCCATTTTATTTAGTTTTATTCCTGGAGTTTTGTTCTGTACTTTCATTTGGGACATGTTTCTTTGTCTCCCTATTTGTGTAACCTCCCTGTATTTGTTTCTGTGTATTAGATAATGCTGCTATGTCTCCTGGGCTTGGTAGAGTAACCTAATGTAGTAGGTGTTCTGTAGGGTCCAGTGGCACAGGCTTCCTGATCACCTGACCTGGGCACTCCAGGTGTGCGTCCCATGTGTGCACCCTTCTCTTGTAGTTGAGCCTTGATTGCTGTTGGGACGTCAATGGAAGGGATTTACTCCCAGGCCAATACCTTGCAAAAACTGGCTCTGACCACAAACCACCCACTACCATGGAGGGTGAGCTATGTAGGGGCCTTCCCCATAGAGCTGGACTTATTTTAGTGGTGTCTGCTTAATCTGACCCTTGAGTGTGTCACTTGTGGAGGTATATGGGTGCTGCTTCAATGTGGTCTGAAGCTGTCCACTAGGTGTGCTGGCTCTAGGGCCTCCTTGGAGGTGCAGGCAAAAATCAATTGTGTTTTGCCTGTGTTTTGTCCAGGGCCACCCAGCATGTGCTACAAAGTGATCTGCAGATAGCTGATACTTGTTCTGGGCTTGGAGGGGCCCAGATGAGGCCAAGCTGCAAGCCAAGACTGGCTGCAACTAGTGCCAAGCCTAGGGTCACTTAGCGAGAGGTCAGGGGCACACTGAGGCCAGATGCTGTTCACTAAGAAAGTTTAGGGCAGTCTGAAGCATGAGCCAAGACAGGCCATTTGTACAGAGAAGCCACTGGACACAGGTTGGGTGGGTCACAAGTTGGATGGGGCAGGGAGGGTCTCAGGGAATCAGTGTGTGGAGCAAACAGAGTCAGGTTGATGGAGACTTAGATATGGGTACTTTGACAAGAATCTTAATTCATTGAAATGGTGGCTATGACATAGATTTGATGTTTAAAACTCCAAAATTAACTTTGTCACAAAAAGGCATATATATTTTAACAATGTTAAACTAATTGAGCTTATTTGGACATAGTCATTTTTGTGCAGTCATATCAGGTTTGGGTGCTTTTTTTTTCCATTACAAAAAAAAGGAACGAAAATTTTACACTTACTTAAGAGAATAAAATGTGCCTATTCCTAAGGAAAAAAATTTTTTTTAATTCTCACAGTAAAGAAAAGTGGAGGTAGCATTTTATTGAGCCTTCTCTCTTTCTCTGTTCAGTCCAAATGGAAACAATGAAGTCCTGGATTAGCATGCAGAACCAGATGCCAGTTCTTAATGAATGCTTGCTCAACTTACATTCTCATTCTATTGTTCTTCTAAGTAGTTATTTTCACATTAAGTTAAGCTTTATTTTTCTGTATGATACATATCACTTTTAAAATAAACCACATGAAATTTGAAGCAGTATCACTTTGACAATTTACATTACATCACAAACTGAATTTCATGCCAAATCTGATCTATACAAGCTGTAACTATGCTCAGCCAGTATTCGGTCTAGTTGGAATTTAAAACCCAACTGGCCTAAATCTGACAGACTTAATTTTATTAATTCAGGAAAGTTTGCTATGTTCTGCGTATGCGCCAGAAATGACTGTGGTTCATTGAGAAGACTGAAGGGAAGATTGCTGAGTAAACCTTTATTAAGTATTGAAATGAAGGCCACAGTGAAAGGAACTGATGTATTAATGTTACATTTTGTACTGTTTCATCTAGTGAAACATTTTTACACCCTTTACAAGTTATTGTTGTTTAAACACCAGGACATAATTATAAGAAAGTGTGCTGTGCTCATTTGTATTAAACAGTGGGGGGAAAAAATTCATGGGTTGGTTTGAATTGTCTGAATATCTTACAGATGGCAATGCCCAAATTAATTATATAATGGCTGGACTGTCACATGGTTTTAATTTTATGGATCTCGCCTTGCTTTCAGGTAAGTGTTGTCTTTAGTGAGCTGGGTGGCCATAACAAAACACCACAGACTGGGCGGCTTAAACAACGCACTCATTTCCTCACAGTTCTGGAGGCTGAAAGTCCAGAAATCAAGGTGCTAGAGGGATTGATTTCCTTTGCAGCCTCCTTCCTTGGCCTGCATGTGACTGCCCTCTTATCTTCGTGTGGTTGTCCCTGTGTGAATGCATGGTTTCTCCGTGTGTCCACATTTCTTCTTCTTCTAAGGACGCCTATCAGATTGGATGAGGGCTCACTATCACGCCCCTATTTACGTTAATCTCTATTTTGAAGGTGTTATCCTCAGATATGGCCACATTCCGAGATAGCGGGGTTAGGGCTTCCAAGTATGAATACTGGGGAAATGCAATTCAGCCTGTAACACCAGAGATGTTTATTTTCCAATACTGATACTATGAATCTCTGGTGATAAAAGCTACAATAGAAAATAGCTTTTATACAAAATGAAAATTACAAGGATTATGTAATTATATAGAATATTTCTTTAAGATATAGAGGTAACTAAATAGTAGAGATAGGATGTAATATTGTATGTATTTAAATATTTTAAATTGGTCCTTAACATGAAAATTTTAAACAAGCTTGGTTAGTTCCCTTTCTGAAGTGGTAAAAAGAGATTATAAAACATTAAAGGCATTACTTACAAAGGAAAAACATCCATTTACAAGTTTCTAAGTAAATAATTTAAGTGTTTGTTAAAAAGAATCTAATGTCTCTTATATGCCTATGACACTCTAGTTACTTTGTATGTTGTGTAATCCTTACAATATACCCAGTGAGGCGTGCATTAGTAGCTCAGAGAGTCTCCGTCTACCCCTTCAAAGCCCTCTCTGTTCTCACCCCCAAACATACTTCCACTGGAGAACGTGTTCCCCGAATTCATCATTCATGTTTCCTTCCTCATAGCTCTGGCTATACATGTTCTCTCATGCTAGAGTGGCCTTTTCTCCCCTAGTTCTTACTCTCTACGTCATGCTAAACTGGTGAACTCCTGAACAACTGATTTTGTTCAGAAATATCACCTTCCCAGGCTGCAGATGCCTTTTCCCGTCTCCCCTAGAGCCTTCTACCACCTCTGTTCTACCATTTATGCTCATTATTGCTGTTCAGTTTGTCTCCCTCACTTCCCTGAGAAGCCTTCAAGGAAGAAAACAGTTTCCTAGTAATCCGATAATCTTTATCTTTCTACTATATAATGAGACAATTAGGCATATTATCCCTGGAATCTGCCTGGTTTTATTTTAATGCAACGTTTCATCTTGAGATGCTAGTTCACCTCTTTAAACTTGTCACAAAGTAAACAATACATAATAATTATTTCATTATTTGTACTAAATTTTTATTGAATAAAGAAGAAATGAATACATTTTTAGAAGAAAGAAACATATTATACTTTTATACTTTTTTTCTGAATGGTGTAACTGTATCATCACCAAAAGGCAACAAAATAGAGAACTTTTCAGTTGTCCTTCTTGAGAATTACAGAAAGCTGGGAAGGTGTCTGGGGTTATGTGTTAGGATTTGGATGCTTCATACTTACCATCTTGTCATCTTAACTTTACATTGACCTTCCCTTAGCCTTTCTTTTTAAAATAGAAATCATATTAACATATTGTCCAGGGCAAATAAGCAAACTGTAAACTCCACTGTGTGCTCAAACATGATTTAGTGGGGATACGAAAGCATATATGTAGGAAGAAGAACATTCATTTAAGTGTGTCCTATCTACTAGTATTTTATAACTTACTCTTGGAATTATTTCCAAATATACCATCATCATAAACCTATTGATTAAGAGGATATATAATCTTTGCTATCAAGATTTTTTTTTGCATCAGACATGACTATATTTATTTTAAAGAAAATATTATGTGTTTTTTATCCATCCTTTTTTATCTTTAAAAACATGCATTTCAAAGTCTTTGGATATCTATTATTTTCTTTATGTTGGAAATAGTACTCTTTGGTTTTCATAAGCAAACCATGAAGCTAATAATTAAAACATCATGGATATGGGACATAATAGACATTTGAAAAATACTTGTCAGAAGATATCATATATTATTTACCTTTAAAATACTAATGTTATAATCAGTAAATCACACAAATAAGAATAGTTTTAGATTGTTTTTGATGAAGTTTCAAATTACCAAAGGAAATTGACTGAATTCTTATATCAGAAGTTGAATTTAGATCTCAGATTATTGTTCATTTCTGCTCTTTGGGTTTATGGTACAGACCAAAAATCAAATTTTCTTTAATCCTCTAAGTGTCAAACAATTTTGTGAAATAAGTCTAATACTTTCCTCTTGAACATAATGGGGTATGAGGTCAAATAAACATGGAAGAACACAGAAAAATGTTTCACTTAAGAAAACACAAAAGGGGTTGAACATGTGATATCTTCACAAGTTTTACTTATGCTCAGGAATCAGAACACAGCCGATGAGCAAGCCACAAAACTCTTTACAAGTAATAACAAACACATTGTTCAAAAAGCAGAAACCCACCAAGGCATGTCCTTTTTCTACCATAATAAAAATGCACCATTAAAAATAGCACAACAAAAATAATCACTTATAAGCACAAATGTGATTTTTTAAAAAATAAATGAAAAAATCTATGGGAATCTATGCATGCAGTTCTCAGGCAATCTTATATGAAAACACCGTCATTAACATGTGGATGATAAAATAACTTCATTTAAGAATTTTATTTTAAAATTTAAAATTACATATCATAAATGACTTATCCATGCTTATGACTTTGGATTAAAAGCTAGGGTTTAACATTATATTAAATTAAATACCTAAGCATGCCTTCAGATAATCTGCATGTTGATCTCAGATTTGGCATTTTTGTATAGTTGGATTAACATATTTTGGAAAGAAGATTGTAACTTAAGACCATTATCAAAATTGTATTACATGCTTCATGGTAAGAAATTGAGATGTTAAAAATACTTATGCTTTTGATTTTTATCTCATTAAAATAATGCACCATTAAGAAAGATACAAATAAACCAAGAAATGCCTTAGGACTCTTTTTTTTTTTTTCCAACCTAAGAATAGAAAGGAGACAGGCCAGTGGCAGAATATACTACGCAGTGAAATATAACGCTTGCCAATATTTCCTGACCAAAGTTCTCCGAGGGGGTAAGCACGCATTTGGACTAGAAACATCAGTGTACCAAATTTATTTAGACTTTTACAAGACTTTTGACAAGGTTCCACACCAAAGATTGATAAAAGCAAAACAAAATCAGGTTGCCATCGTATTTTAGGAAATATTTGCTTTAAATTTAGAACTGGCTAAAAGACAAAAATGAAAGTTGGAGATAGTGGAGAATGCCTGCATGGAAACGTGTATCTGAAATGTCTCACATAGGGTATAAAAATTGATATGTAGCATTTTGGAAAATAACTTAGTAAATAAGAGTAGAACCTAGAAGTCAAGAAAATAGAGGTAGCTTGAAGGGAACTTACTAAAACAAAACAAATCAAATAAAAACATCAAAAGTACCTGTGAAAGGGAGCATTAGAAAAATAACTATACTTTGACCCATATTCTAAATATTTATAGCTTACAATTTGCCACAGTGGAACTCCCTCCTCACCAGTCTCTCACTCAGTCACCAGCTACATGGTCATTTTCTTCTTTTTGTCCCCATGACAACTCAGGAAGAAGCACTTAGGATATTTTACTGAAATTCTCTGTTTTCATTTCTGTTCCCCACAAGAAGGTGAGCTCTTGGCGAAAAGGGATACAGTGTGATTGATTTTACCTCCCCAGGACCTTAAATGGTATCCATAAATGTAACATAGTAACACATAAACAACAAGTTTGTTAAATGGATCAAACGAGGACTAAATCTATTCTATGGCTTGCCTCACATTTTACAATATAGAAAGCAGTATTTTTATTATGATGAAAGTGCTTTTACTAACAACTCAATTTATAAAACAAACTGGCTCTTTCTGTTGTTTTAAAAACTTTATATTTCAGGAATAATGTCTCTTCTGTTAATTTCAAAAGTTTTTGGAGGTCCAGTCTTCGGTAAATCCCTATGCAATGAGTTTTGAACGGGACGGAGAAAGAGCCCTCTCTTGTTTATTATGCTTTAGTAGCTGGCCAGAAGTGGGAGGGGAGGGCGAATCTGACAGCAGGAGACAGGAGCCCTGTGGCCTTACCTTCTCTTCTCCACGGCCCTCTGCACAGGGAAGAGGAAGGACGGAAACTGAAAAGCTGTCACAGAATCTGTGAGCACTCGATGTGATTTTCCACCTAGTCGCAAACCCAACACAAATAACAACCTAAAATTAAACTGAGCAGGCAAATACCACTTAAGGAACATAATATGAAATGATTACCTTTGCTGACTATAAACTCTGAGGGAAAAATTTTTGTTTATCTCACTGGCTTTTTTGCCTGGGTCCCAGCACATTAGCTGGTACTCACTGAGTGCCGAATAAATAAATACAGCTCCTTAGAACTGAGCAAAAAAAAAAAAAAAAGAATACATTGTATATACAATTCCTAACATGTGAACAAATTGAACTGCTTGAAATTTTTTGAGGACTAATTAGCAGCTAGCAAAAACAAAAAAAATAAATAAATAAAAATCAGGATTTTTTTTTGCCAATTATTTATTTGCAAGATGGTTGTTCGAAACTTAGAATTTCCCATAGTCCACATGTTGTTACACACAGTGATTGGCAAGTACCACCAATCCTATTTCACCAGTAATGTACAGGTCAGAATTCATTGATTATCTCTAATAACATTTCTGTAAGACAATGCAAGTTAAGTGTCAGCTTGAAAGGCACTGGCAACTGTGATTTAAATTCCTCAAAAGGGGCAATTTTTAGGAGTTTGCCTATATAAATACAATAATGCATGAAAAGATGTTCAGCATCATTAGCTATTAGAAAAATGCAAATTGAAACGATAATGTGTACCAAAGCACACTTATCAGAATGGCTAAAAGTTCAAAAAATGTGATAATACTAAATACAAATGAGAATATGGAGAGTCTAGATCATTGTGCATCGCTGTGGGAGCAGAAAATGGTGTACCCATTCTGGAAAAGCATATGGATGTCTTTCCTTTTAATCCTCACCTAAGGATATGTTCATTGATTTTAGAAAGAGTGGACATGGGTGGCAGGGGGAGAGAGAGACCAGAAGCCCACAACCTTTTGGTGAAAGGGGCAACACTCCCATCAACTGGTCCACCTGGCCAAGGCCAGTTTCTAATGTAAGTACAACCAGTTTCTGTTAGCCACTGGTTATTAGTAGAAGGGGTAGAACTCAGCCGAAGGATGTGAAACCATCAAAACAACTATATCCCTAAAAAGTCGCGTACTGTATTATTGTAGCATAAAATGTCTACTCGTAATTTGTATTCTAACTCAAGATTTTTGGCAATTTACCCTAACAATAAAACTTTTAAGAAGAATAAATAATAGATCCTCTTAAAAATAAAGAAACCCAAACCAGCAGTAGATGGTGATTGTATAAAATTAGTCACCCACCTGAGGGAATTAAGTAAGTGAAAGTTATATGTGGAGTTTTCCCCATGAGGCATCTGTGGCAGTTTTAAGAGTGAAGGAGGAACTCACTGAACAGAGTTAGGTCCTAGCCAGCTGGAGCTGCTACCTCCCACAGCTGTGACATAGAAGGAGCACTTGATGAGTATCGTCTATTCCTCTGCTCACTGTGACATCTCTCAGGTGCTGACAAGGTAAAATAATCTGGACATGGACCACCTATTGAAAACAAACCAGTGCGTACTTACTTATGGTGAGAGAGAGTGCTCTGGTTGAAAAAGAAAGAATAGTAGTTAGGTGCCACAGAGTAGAATGTTCAGAGAAGTGAGCTTGTCATTTTAGCATTTGGATGTTCCAACATGTTGTTGAGCTTGACTTACTTAGATTCTGAGAATCCTGAAGTACAGTTACTACACTGAGTCCATGTGGAAAAGTTTTGATGCTATTTGGCCAGACATAACTCTTACATAGTGGTCCATATCCAGATATTGAGCAGGTCCGTAGAGTTCAGAAAGAAATAGCAGGGGCTGCTCCAATCATTTGGTCAGACTAACAAATAATATCTACATATAATTTGCATAAAATGTTCATACCTTGGACAGGTTACATTTGTGTGTCTCAGTTTCCTCATAGGTAAAGTGAGGATCGTACTGTATGAGGCTGAAATGAAGTTAGCCTGTGGTGTACTTCAAGTAGATGCTCAAGTAGTGCATCTTAAATGTTCTGTAAAAGTTGTTGTTGTTGTTGTTGTTGTTGTTGTTATGATGCAAACTTGTAGCATATAGTAGCATAGTGCCTTGCCACTTAATGAATGTGTGGTCCATGGACCAGTAGCCTTGATGTCACTGAAAGCACATTAGAGATGCAAAAACCCTGGTCCCACCCCAGACCTAATGGATCATAATCTGCATTTCACAAGATCCCTGGGTATCTGTATACACAGGAAAGTTGAAAAGTGCTGGGTAGAGTAGTGGACTCACATTAAGGTGTTCCCCCAGCTTCTAAAAAGTGGTGCCTGGCTTAAATTCACAGCCTTCTGGAAGTTGCCCTAGCTCCCTTGTCATAGCTGAGTGGCTCAAATGTGGACACCTGCTCTGGTTGTCCCTTCCCCCAAAGTTCCTCTTTCCAGGATCCCAACTGAGCTATGCACAGAGACTGGAGTGTGGATACTGAATCATGTTAAAGCAGAGCCTGAGAGAGAGGTCTGCAAACTCCAGCAGCTGAAGTAATAAGAGTTGCTTCAGCTCCTGCTCTCACCTTCTGTTGTTCTGCAGAGCTTGCTGGTTTGATGTCAGCGCAGGTTACAGATGTGCCCTCACAGATGTGGTTCTTGTTGCCAAATCACCTCAGTGCTCCTGGGTCCTTAGAAAATCTTTCCTGCCTATCCCAAGGTTCCTAGGGAGATATCCCCAAGGGGCCCTGAGATATCAAAACAGAACTTACGTATCAAAGAGGGGCTCATCCGAGGTTCTGGAAGAGTTACTTCCAAACTCCCCTGCACAGAGAAGTGGCTAGCGGCCTCTGTCCTCTCTCACCAGCAAATCCCGACTCGTTGAAAATAAGTTACTCAGACTTTTGAGGATTCCAACTTATAGGACCCTTATTTTCATTGGAAGAAAGAAAATAAAGACAATGAATGAACTGAATACTGGAGACCAAGCAAAGAAATAACAGGTGTCAATTACCTGCTCTGAGTCTTCAGGCATACATGTTGAAAAATCTGTTATTTTGTAGTATACAGGGATATAGTTTTGCTTTGGAGTTTCTGTTTTGCTTGAATTAAGTAGGTATAGCCCATCCCGTGAAATCCAAAAGAGAACAGATTGCAAGTCAAGATAGCCTCCTAAATGAAGTTCCTCTCAGGTGCAGAAACCGCTTAATGACAGCATCACGTGCATTTTAACTGAGCCTTTTGGAGACACAATGTGCTCAGTTAGCTCACGGGCTGCTTGGGCTGGGGGATTTCTGAGCCCAGGGAAAGAGGGTGCCTTCTGCTTTTAGAGAAGAATCTGTCCATCTTGCTCCTTATTGAGTGTAATAGCTAATCGGCATTTTTGTAAGGACTGGCATTTCCATAAGTCAGAGACATAGTCTTCAGGAAGCACAGGTTCTGGATCCCTGTCTCTGCCCTTACACATGCTCTCAATCACAAGGCTGGAAACTTAGCACAAAAATCAAGCTTCATGCTCAAGTATTGCAGCACCGTAAATGGTTTGCATAGCCCTGTGGGTCATCAATTCTTTTAACTTTCTGAAAGCCTGGGTACATTTAATAATTGCTGGACATTCAAAGCCAAAGCTAGTCATCATTGGTTATTTACTTCTCTTTTCCTGAACAGCAAGGGAGAAAGCCAAATCCCCATAGCTGTTCCTACTTTCCCCCTCCCAAGTTGGTGGGAGGAAGAAGAGAGAGAAAGAGAGAGAGACAGACAGACAGACAGACAACAACAACAAATTCTGCCAATGCAGATTGTGTGCAGCTCTCCATACAACTAACACATCATCCCTGAACGTCACAACTTCACGTTTCTGATGTGCCCTGACATTTGGAATAGCCTAGGATCCAGAGGGGTGAGGAAGCAGTAGATTCTCCTTCTTCAATGATTTATACTTTGTTTTCAATCTCCTTTTGCAGTTCAGAGCAGCTTTCTGGCATCAGTCTACCTGAGACACCAAAGGGAAAAGCCT